>LD342676.1:94809-106090 GCA_001465055.1 Ptychodera flava
AACGTATTTGTAATATCCTTATCCGTTTATACAGTGAATAATCCGTGGTATTGGTGTGATCAGAACTGATGAAAGTTTGCGCAAACTCATGCGTATGAGAAATTCTATAGAACTTGAGTGTCTGTGTGTTTATTGGTACAGCAATAAGCTTAGAGCAAAGCCGTAAACTCACGACATTCAACTTGTGTGCACTGTATATGCAGGCAAGTGTGTTCAAACTTCACTCAAGTCAATGAAAACAGCGGGGAAGGTAAGAAGTTTGCAAAGGCAGATAACAGTAAAGAATGTACAGAGGCAAAAAAATCAGAAGATCACAGACAATCCACACCACGTGATCAACGACACATCATATAACCTCACTTCAAACTAGCGAAACTTGGACTCAAAGTCCCTAAAAGATGAAAACGCAACAACTTGAACAAGAATAACTGCAAAACATCAAAAAAGGTACAAAAAGTCATCGACACACAAAGAATAAAAAAGAGGAATAAGAAGCCAAAAAAAGGACAGGGAAAGGCGACAAAAAAGAGGCAGGGCAGTTAGAGAATAGCCACTCTTACATGACCGGTGCAGACGAATTTTCTTTCGAATTCTGCCTTACCGCGTTTGTCACAGTTGAGACCACGAAAACCGAACAGACATTCGCAAACATAATGAGTGGTACCATTGGGAAGACACGTAGCACCGTTCATACAAGGGTCGCTATCGCATGCAGTCCTCTCTGTAAAAGGAAATCGAAATCAAAAACTATAATCTAGGAAAAACCCGATCCAAAAATTGTCCACTTGTCAATGAATTGAGATCACGTTATTTCCAAAAAAAATTGAAACTACTCCGAAAATGGATCCGAGGAAAAGTCCCCTCTTTGGTTCACAAATTGGGCAACACAGAATAATATTGGTCTATTAACGGTTAACACACAAAGGAAAGAACGCCTCCAAGTAGAAATGTTATTTATCGAGTTATAGAACGATACTCACGGCAACTCTCTTCATCCCAGGCAAAATGATAGCAGTTGTGACGTTCATTGCAAACTAGAGATCTGTTTATGCACATGTCCTGACCACATCGAAAATGGGTAGAATTACACGGTACTATAAGAGATCCAACATTGAAAACATTTTAGCAGTAAATACATATAGTTAGGCTTTTAGTTTTGTTTTAACAGAATAAGATTGCTAGATACTATCACTTCATTATTTGTAGTTTCTACTTTCTTAACACAGAGAGTAGAGGGTGTCTTTTCTAATTCCATCATGCCACATGCCTTAAGATATGGACATAGTTATCTTTGAATTGAACGTTTTTCATTGCAATGCCACTAGAGGGCGACCTTACACTTTCAATCCTTGTATATCATCATGTAGCGATGTACCTCAGCAACAACTCAGTGGAAGAGACACTAGTCTTCTGTTATCAACAGCCTAATCTGATCGAATCTGATCGAATATATGTTATTGCCATCGCGTTCCTGATATGTTGAAACAAAAATTTCATACCAACTTACAATCTGTAAAAGCGGTGTAATATGCAAGGAACTGGCTCCGTGAGCTTCTCTCCCCGGTTTCGAATCTGAGAAAGAGGCGATTGCTAGATGTAAATACATCCGGTGCTGTTCCGCTGCAGTAGTGTTGCAGTTGGCACATTTCGGAGCTAACGCCGTCGTAAAGGGACACTTTATTGTTCTCACAAATGTTCAACCATTGAAGGCTGAACTTTTCAAACACTACGAGTATCTGAAAATAAAACGAAAAATCCTTCACAACTCCGCCAACGTGGCCATTACGCATTTAACCTTGCAATTATGTTTTACGCATTTCAGCCTTTCATGTAGCTGTATATACCAGAAGACTGAAAGATCCGTCGCTCGAGAGCGCTATCTACCCTATCTATTCAGAGGGAGGGGAGTAGACAGCGCCCTCGAGCAACAAATCTCTCAATCTATTGAACCAGTGGGTCAGAGGAAAATACTGCTCTTCGAACTTTCGTAGCACAACTTTGTTTTTATTACGCAGTAAATCTACCCGAATAATCATGGAAAGTGGTACCGAGTCACTTTAATTATCATGGGATAAAAATAAAATTAATGTCAAAAGCCGTTTCAGATAATTGTTTTTACTTGTGATAAGTTAAGTATGAACATGGTCACTAATTAAGCCCTGAGGAGCACAATCAATGATTAAGCACCGAGAAGAATTGCAGTGAGAAAATGTTTGCGACTTACTTTTCGACATTTCCCAAAGAAAAACTTTATTTGCAACTGTAGGAGCACACTTTCCGAATTACAATATTCCTATTTCTCTTAGATTACTAAAAGATGAGTCGACATTTATGCTAGTACCCTTACGAATAGATACCTTGTGGTTCAACGGTGCCGTTATTTGCCATGTACAATCGAGGCCAGCCGAGGTCTTCGGAAATATTGACCTTGAGTCAATTTCACCAACGGTTCCTTCAATTTCAAATATACATTCTGCAACTTTAAAATAAAATAAATGTAGAGGCTGAAGACGAACAATTATTGTATCATTACATCACGATATCGTTTTATGATGCAGTTAGTTCGGCTGTGATGGTGGTGCTGAGTTGTTATTTTCAACGGTAATACCAGTGTGACCTCGATGATGATTACGATGATAATCATAACGTCATCTTTGCAGTTGACGATGAGAAGATGATGATGTTGATGATGATGATGATGATGATGATGATGATGATGATGGTGGTGGTGGTGGTGGTGGTGATTACAGATCATCATTTGTGTCATCATCAATCATCAATCATCATCATCATCATCATCATCGTCATTATCATTATCATCTTCTTCTTCGTCGTCGTCATTTGATAATTAGCTTTTTGTGAATTCGAATACTACATTCGAATGCTCCTCGAGAGGCAATGGTAAAGGATGCTACTCTGGATACAAAGTCAGGATGCAGCTTACCGAATCCACGGTTTCCAACTTTGCAAAGTAGTATTAAACAACGATTGAGGAGGAAGATTCTAGACTACAGTGCGAAACAAGAAGATGTAATTTTGGAGACAATCTTGTGTGTCTCTTACCGTCCATGTTGTGTGACTTGTTCAGACCAACACCTTTTTCGTTCGGGTCTTCTGGAATGAGAAGAATGAAATAAAGATTTTTCCACGTACATGTATGGTAGCAGGAGATTGTAAGGTAAATATTGTTGGCACATGATACTGGTGAACTTTGGACTCTACGTGACTGTCCCCGCACACACATAAAAAGGATGACTTTCGACAGTTTTTCGAGCATATAGATTTTTACCCTACCCCTTAAAATGTCTAATTGTATTTTGTAAATATGAATTTTTCTGTCTTAAACGATGGCAGCACATCGTCAAATACGCAAAAACTACCTACGCGTGAGAACGTAAAAAACATGTTGCTCATTCTAAAAAATTCTTTAAAAATATCAAAATGATGGCCATTGTTTCTGTGACCGTACATCATGTCGCATTATATACCTACATCTTCTCATTTACATGTAATCAGATAAACCTGATAGACGATCACAGTTTGGCATTGTTACATGTACCGTTGTACAATTTTAGCGTCATCATTATTACTACGCCTTTGCTCTAACGAATGTGGGAGTAAGACGTTGCTTTCATAAAAAAACGAAGGCAATCGCTTGTACTTTTAAAGATGGCGGTATTGCCCGCTGGACCTTGCAAACTTATCCCAGTGCGGAGTTGCAAAGAACAACATAAACATCAGTTATGCTT
Source organism: Ptychodera flava (assembly GCA_001465055.1). NCBI lineage: Eukaryota > Metazoa > Hemichordata > Enteropneusta > Ptychoderidae > Ptychodera > Ptychodera flava. The sequence goes on from LD342676.1 coordinate 98,559, forward strand.
ATGCACGGCGCTAGCACTTGCTCCAACTGCAGGTCAAAGCAGTAACCTCATGTATTCCAAGAGTTAGAGCGATCGATATCAGAAGTCAGTAAGGTGTGGTATAAATTTTGCTTCAGAAAGGTTGAGAGTTAAATAGCCTTTTAGTGAAATCATGATAAAACAAAGTGAAAATTCTGACCGTTGACGAATTCACAGTGTGAAATTAAAACAACAATAAGGGTATTCGTGTGAGCTATCTTTGTATCTGCCAGACACTTGGGACAAGATAGACTGTGTGGGCATTCTCTGTCGCAGGCATTGATATTTTCCTCCTTAAATTCATCATTTTTATGTTTGTTCAATAGGGTTTATGTCAACAAGTTCATGCACTCAAACTAGAGTTTATTTGAAACCAAAAGCAGCAACACCTCTGTAAGTGTACCCCTTTTAAAGAATCGATCCCTAGAATTGGAGAACACGCCAGATCTTACGGTACTGATTAATCATTCATGTAAATTTTGATTTCCTTGAACAATTTTAGATTCTTTTCGGAAGGATACCGCAATGCAACTATTTCATGTATTTCTCGATAAATATACAAATTGTCCATGTTCCTGAGTGCCTCTTTCCCTCTGCGAGAACGTTGAGATATTTGAAAGGAAATATTTAGCGAGATATCATCGTCAATATACCTGTACAATGAAAGTAGTCTTTACGGATAATTCCCCAATCAGCAGATACTGTCATGTCCCTTCTACCACTTAATGGACAGTTATTTCGATTAAAAAGTAATTAGGAACGCCTATCATTTACCGTTTAAGGGTTGTCTTGAACAGAAATATTTCACTGAACCCCGAATAATGTTTGATAATTACTTATTCCATCACAAAATTCTATGCGAAGAAGTATTGAAGTCCAAAAAGGTCGCATTATTTTTTTTTCGATATAAGTATTACGAGCATGTGGTCTCCCATTGACCTCTCGAGTCCATAAGTCAACAGACACTCACCGGGTTTAATTTTTATGAATTCGTAGCGAGCAGCGAAGCCCGCCTCTTCGACTGTGTCATCTGTCACAAATCTCATCCAGAGGTGCCTGCCTGTCGATACAATGTTCACCGGTTGTTGGTCGCCACAGTAACGACCAATGAATGGTGAGTAACCCCAACGACCATCTCGCACTTCCAAGTAATCGAAACGACATTCACGCGAACTTTCTATCATATAGGTGGGGCCAAATGTCAGGCGAATAATCTCGTTCCTTTTGGCTGTAGATGAAAATAGGAGACGTGAATTACATACACATAATCATTGATATACAGGGCTCGAAATTAGCAGTAGTCCCGCGTCCATAGACAACCAACTTTTCCCTTGGGCTACCAAAGTCCATGAAATGGTAGCCCACACGGCCTACCATAGTACCAAAGCCTGGGACATAAAATTCAGTCAGTACTACGCATGCCATGTCTGGAGCATCTCTTTGGGATGAGCTAAATGCGGTCACATGGAAACTATGCCTCCTCCCAACTACAGAAAGCCAATGGTCTGGTTTTTAGCCCAGCTACAGTCGTGTTGAGAGGATCGTGGTCGTTGCAATGACGGCTATCAAAATTTTCATACAACTCTGAGAATGAAACGGGTTGTCAATACAATGATCAGTAACCAAACTTTTGAGTGTCACTGTTGTCAATTATACCAGTTTCCTTTGGGTATTAAGGACGTGCAGGTATTTACATCAAATGACTAACACATTCACTTCATGAGCAGAAAATAGCTTTTTCTTGTCTGGTTAATGAAAAAAATCCCTCAACTAAAATATGCATGGGCTCAGTACAGCCATTGTCACTGGGCTACCAACTTCAGAAAATGGTAGCCCAATGGGACTACCAGGGAAAAAGTTAATTTCGAGCGCTGATATGTGTCTGCGAGAATGGTTGCGTGTACTATTTTGGGTGGCGTCAGATATCAGACGAGACACAAGAAATTCTGTTAGCTGAATGACAGACGGTAAAATATCGAATGGATTTTCCATGCTGGATTCAAAGACTCTACTCTGGTTCACAGTCCCTCTATATAGGGACTGTGTCTGGTTAAATCTGCAAACAACTAGATTGTAAGTGTTGATCATCTATAAATTTCATTTTGTGAGGAAGAAAACTGAGGAAATGTGGATGGTAGGTATTAAGTCTTGCATTATAACTATGGCGATCCTTTTGCTGTTGTCCTCACAACACACAAATCATGCAGCTGTAGTCATATGGTCGGACATAATTGAAATGGCTTGCGCCACCTGAGATAGTATTGACTGCAAATTTGGAAAACCTTCATGACAAAATTCACACTCCAGAATTAGTTATCTTGTTTTATGGTAATTACAAAGTGTTTCGAATGATAGTACCTTTTATAACGTAGACACAGTCGACCTCCTTCGGGTATTTGTTCGGATGGTTGGGGGAATAAACAACTACTCCACTGTGTCCTTCAAATACGCCACCACACGACGGGGTCGCTCTGTTTGGAATCGGTACGCTCGGGGCTTGGTCGTCACCTAATGAGGATAAGAAGTCTGTATGTAAGGATCGAACGCTCTACGACATAAAGATCGCAGTTCCTCTCACCAGCGGCTAAGACAGACGAATACTATTAATACAATACCTGAACAACGAAAAACTGGCTGTTTTAGCCGATGTATGTCGAATTTATTGAGAAAACTCAGACAAATAATATTATTAAAATTGTCTGAGAAGAAACCAATAAGATTCGTTGTTGGTATGGGTGAAAACCAGAACAGTTAACAACTAGACGGTAACTGTAAAATCAACTACGTCATTCATGCACACATTTACATAAATTCCCTTGACACAATAAGAGATCGTCGAGTGAAAGATTATCATTCCCATCAACCAATGTTATGTGTTTCCTCACTACAAACGTCTCTTTGTTTCCGTTGATGGGGCTCAGATATGCTTGATACAATCTTCAAAACGCCGTTTGAGACTTCTTCGATGTGATTTTGTTATCCATCGCAAACTGACACTTGTGATGGTTGCTTTATTATTCGTAAATGTTTTCTAGTTTAACTGTTTTACAAAATTACCATTGAAAACATTGGAATCATTTGTCCTCACAAATACAGTCCTGACGTTTGTTTTTCTTGCGTTTTACGTAATTTTGACAGTGAAGTGCTCGGACTGTTTATGCCCAAGGTATCGGGACGCGTTTCTCTTCTTGCAGTGTGATTGGAAAATCATCCATCAGGTGACGCATTGCCTCGTTGTGTCATTTACAAGTTATTAAAGAACTTAGTATAGCTATTCTGAGATGTATAAACGCAAGACGGAGATAAGATTGAGACGAAACTATTCCAGGAAAGATGTGCATGACAAATTCAAGAAGTAAGCTGAGACATACACTGTACAGACTGACACATCAGAAACAGCTGCAATGTACCCATGGACCAAATGACGTCTGAACTGAGTAAATAAGTCTGGAGGGTAAACTTGATGAAGGACATGGTGTCAATAAACGAGGATTGATTTCTACAATATCAAATAATTAAAACATCATTCCGAGACAGAAAGACAGTAAGAAGAGCAGAAAAATTACTTGTTTGATTAGCAACTTTAACATGATTGTTCATAAAATCAGGAGCTTCAAAGTCTGTGTTGTAGTAAATTCACATCTACAGTGATGCTGGCGATACGAGTTTTCACATATTTTTCACATCTGAAGCACAACGTGCTTAAGAGTTTAGGAGTGATGGCGTAGATATTGAAATTATGCAAACCTCAATGCAAAATAGACGGGTATGTTAACAGACGAAAGAGAAGGACACCATTTGCCGTGCTTGTGCAATAAGGGAAAATTGGAATTCGAAACAACCTTTCTGCTACCAAAATAACAGGTGGACGACTTTTTATTCAGATGGACCGTACATGTGCTGCACACTATAACCTTTACATACAAGCGATGTTAACCTTGTAGCAGGGGTCGCGATGACCTCATCTTACACCACAGCTTATTGCAAGCAATATTCGTCTAGAAGTTATGAATATGATCAATAAATGTCGTGTATTAAACTTTTTTTCATTGTACTAGCCTTACCAGTGTCTAGTGTGTGGCTATTACTTTATCCTAGCTATCTCTGTATAGTATTTCAGAGGAAACATTCCATATCTGTTAATTGCCCTCCCTAATCCCCTTCATTAATTTGTTCTGCCGATCACCAACGTAGGGGCTTATCGCCCTGACCAAATAACTCGTTAGCAGCTCATGAGCTAAAAAGTTTAATACATGAGATTTATTGATTATATTCATAACTTCTAGACTAATATTGCTTGCAATACCCTGTGTTTTGTTCGTTTGACTTTCAACGTGTTTGCAGAGTGAAATTTCGAGTCCCAGAATCAATGACTGTCTAAGACCCTTTTGGATCATCTGAAAGATGTGATTTATCCTTGCAGATCATCGGGATTAATTTTGGTTAAGCTAGTATGAAACTGCAGATACATGATTACCAGCTATTTTTTAACACTTAGTAATTTTTTTTTTTAGGGGGGAGGGGGGTGGTGGTTTGTCGTTGATGCATGTCAAGGTGCAAGTGCCTGTGTTTGCAAGAGTATGATGAACCCACTGATGCCTTATCGTACAGTTCCTCCTTTCTGATGATTTTGACGGCAAATCCGTATCCAATGTACATATTTAACTGTTGGTTTGAATATCACAAATATGCAGCTAGTAAGAAGGGTCGCATGAAACGGAATTCTCGTCGTTAAGGGGAATGCCTTACTAACCCAAGTAACTCATATTGCTCTTGATGTGTGAGCGGAGCAACGTGAAAATACTTCAACAAATATTTTCAGCTACAATAGTTGTTAATCGAACATTCAAAAATGACCATCTTAAAAAATATGGAAAGGGGTTGTCACATTGAGATGCAAGAATTAAATTTCCCTAACCATGACCACACCGTTGTGGCTACTATCGTCACGTTTCGCTGATCTTATCAGGAGCCTACCAACACTTAGAAATTTGAAACTTCAAACTTTAGGGCCCTGTCACACCTTGACGATATAGCCAGCGTGTATCAGCGACGTATCAAAATTTCTCTGAAACGCTGGCTTGCTAAACTAACGATGTATTTTTCAATTTTGGGCGTATACATAGCGTATTCATAATGTACTCAAAGGTTAAAAATACGTTTTGGGTACGCTAGACAATATCTCGACGCATTTCGACTTATGAATAATTTACAAGTAGCGTGTGTGAACGTGTGTCCACGAGGGTATAACCAACTTATGGCCCGCTTTTGCGGGACGTATGAGCCATACGCTGGCATACGATCGCGACGACCTCGCCGTATTACGACGTATACAAGCGTGCTTCAGCGTGCTCTTTACTTACACAAAACTTACCCATAACGTATTAGATGTACGTCTAGCGTACTCGCCAAATTTTTCATACGTTGGCATACGCTGGCTAAATCGTCAAAGTGTAACAGGGCTACTATACCGCAATGGTGGCAGTCAACGAAATCTTTCTTTTACTGGAGATTTCTCTATGCTGACAATCGTTTTGCATTGCCGCAATTAAGTTCTCTCCAGAAAATTACCGCAAACGACTTCTTGTCAGTTAAATTAGCATGATCGATGATTTGGTGGTCACAGCCAAACGACGAAGACACGCGACCGCCATTTCTCGTAATAATAAGTGATCTCACGTTTTGATAATGACGTGGTAACATCATTAACGCGTTCGGGGAAGTTTACGATAAAATTGCGGTCAGGGACAAGCTCAAACACACTCAAGAGACACGTAAAATGGCCATAACAAAACTGCAGCTCCCTAGTTTGTTCATTGACATTTTGGTTTCTTTTGCTGCGAATGAAGTCTCTCTAATGAAAATTTGGGTTACTATGAGAGAAGCGAACTTATCGATAATTTGTCTCTAATTAAGTTAACTTTCAAGCCTGTGTTCTATTAGGAATCGAATCGATTAATTAGCCCAATATTTATTTGATCACCAAGACAGATTCCATTAGGCATTTTTACTAATTGCTGATTAATCGATTCCTGGAAGGAAGGGGAGCTGAACCCTGTACTTTGAAGACATTCGCTGCTACGCTCAAATGACCTCTCAAATATTCATCATGACCTTCTGTATGCTCTGATACATCTTTCATATTCAATAGGGCCAACATATGACCGAACAATGTTATAACTGGGAGCGAAAGAGAAAACAAACAAAGATATGATGGGTATCGTCGAAATCAAAAGAGAAGTTAAAACGTAAAAAATATCCAACAGGAATAATTTAAGTCTCAGTTTTAGCGGGCTTTGGACGCTCGAGTCATTTTGAACGGATGTAACGTTGATACAATCCCGTGCAAAACGTGTGCTGGCTGACAATGCAGTCTGTCCACGTTTCTAGCTACCAACCTTCGATGTCAACTCACAGATATTGTCAGCACCCTGGCTTTATAATTTATTTTATAGGTTAAGATATGAAAATGTTTACTTCCTTTTAACACTTCGACAAAACCCTCACAAGATAGTTAAACGTGAGTTAAACGTGTACGCAACGCGATCTGAAAATGTGTTAAAAGCTTTCAGTTATAGGACAAATTTATTTCGCAAAAAGCCGAAATGAACAGCGTTCATTGCCAGTGTTGTAGGTGTAAATTGTGGAGGTCGCCAACCCGATGCATTAGACGGTAGTTTCCAGTAATACTGATGTTCGTCTCAAGCCTAGTCACATTAAGGTACATGTAAGTGGAAATATGGTGATGGATGCTGCCTTTATGATGGGTTAGACAGCATTGCAAGATGCATACATACATACATACATACATACATACATACATACATACATACATACATACATACATACATACATACATATATGAAGATTTCAGTATTTCATATATATAAAACACTGATCAACCATATGTAGTCTGCGTAAGGTCACATAAAGCTTGAGCAGTCCTGAATAATATAATCAAAATGAAAAATCACGGACCGTGCGCGAATGTCATTAATTTAATTTGAAGCCTTGCGTTAACTTTCTTGAAATTGAAGTAGAAAAAAAAGTAAAAAGTTCTTGTTGAGGTATCAGCTACTCAGCTCGAAGCGTTGCATAAGGGCCTGCCAATATGGTGCTTTGTCACGAAAACACACCAAATACTCAACAGACAAACTGCCAAATTACTAGAAAAGAATTCAGTGCAACGTGAATACAGATACTAAATCATTCTATATTCTAATTGGAAAAGTCAAAGTAGATTAGTGAACGTAGAATAGTAAACACGTTCGCTAAATGTACTCTAATACGTAAAAAATGTAAAAAATTCCATGAATCCATACAAAAGTAAACGACAACAGGCGAATCTTTATTTCTATGCCTTCTTCAGATCCAATTACCAATATATAATATCGTGTGTACACTAGGAAGATTTGATCGATTTCTCGACAGGCGAAAATGATAAATGAGGGAGAGAATATTCTCTCCGTTTAATCTGATTTGGCATTTCCGTGTCTTAATGGATAAATGGTCTC
>LD342676.1:107455-120346 GCA_001465055.1 Ptychodera flava
ACCTGTATCGATATCTCGTGCGGTCTGAGAATGCGTTTATCACAGGTACCACATCCCTCGAGTCTTCGATTTCTATTTCTCGAAGAGGCCAATGGACTTTGGTCCGCGCAAATTTCAGTTTTTAAGGATTTACAGGCGATCACTTGCTGCATGAATTTTAGAAAGACGATTGAAATGTGAACAACCGTCTCTGTTTATCAAATACATTCAATGCAAACTATATACCTGGCACCTCATTTTCTTTACGTGACGAACATGTTCTACGCCCTTCGATTCGGAAAGGCTGCACACACCTTTCTAAAGGCAAAACGGGCATTTTATCATTACACATCGCAGGACTGGTATATGTTGATGGTAATTGTTCGAAAAATAAGCGATTTTTAAAACAAAATGTGGATAGTTGTTCAGAGCCGAGTTACTATTTACGTTCTGAGAATCAAAATACGGTCTATTCTCTACGGCATAGGGAATCTCTAAGCAAAATCTCTGCAACTTGATATTTAAAATTTCATCATAAAGATTTACCACAATTATTTTGCATGCATGCAATGCATACAAACAATATACATCATTTAATCGATGAAATTTATCATGCTGCCGCTGGGATTGCTAAAAGTTTGAATTTCACATTATTCTTCACAAAACAATGGAAAGTTGGCACAGTTGCAACCATCAAGTTCTGTACCGATTCTAAACGTAGAAATGATGCTTTAGTGATGGTTGAGTGCGAGTTCCTTTTTCACTTTTGAAAAATCTTAGAAATTCGCTTTCACATTTTTTAATATCTTGAATCATTAATGTTACTTTTCATCAAATGAATAATTCTACAGCTTGGGAGAGGTGGTATAATTAGGAAACGCTGGTTTTAGCGCAAAATCTATGAAAAAAATCAGTGGTTTTCTGATATGTTACTAATACTTTGAAAATGAAAGAACTCTAAAAGATTCCAACCTTGAAGTACACCTTAAAAAAAGGGTTGCACTGATACGCTGTATACACCAGCGTGGATCATCGCTTGACCAGGCCCCTGTGATGCAAACACAGCGGCGTGTCTCTCGCCTGTGGTATACACACATTCTACAAAATATATAATACAAAATTAATGACTCTTTTCCAATGCGTGATAACATATCGGAAACTGACATAACTCTAACATGGCATCAAATAACCTTCGTATGGAACAAAATCTTAAGCGCCACGAGACCTCTTCCACACAGATATTATTTTAACATTTTAACCTCTACATATAATGGACTAAGTTTAAGCGAAGCCTAAAACTTATACTGAGACTCAAATTTCGCAAGAATGAGCATGCATATGGACTTAGTGTCGTTTTTGTCGAAACACATCATTGACAGCGTTGCAAGGTGTATTCAAAACTAAACAGAGCAAAGTTGTATTCAGTGTTAAGTTACCATCCTCTATCTAACATATTATTTTCATCACTTACGTACATTTCAGGAGCTAGCACTTAGTTTAAAAAAAAATGAAAGACTCAACATCTTTCCTGTTTAATGTGTTAGACCGTGTGTCTGCTTCTGTGATTCGACGAGTTTAGGATTTTCAACGAACTAATAAAAAAGCAGCATGCAGCAAGTTTTAGCCACTGTCATGTCAAGTCATGTCATGCCATGTCATGCCATGACATCATGCATGCCATGCCATGCCATGTCATGTCATGTCATGTCATGTCATGTCATGTCATGTCATGGCATGGCATGCATGATACGCATACCTATGATGCACTCACCAAAATATATTGTCAAGTTCGACCCTCTCGGAAGAAATATTGACCCATACTGAGTGTCGCTATGATGCGATTCTGAAAAATTTATCACTGACCGAGAAATCAAATCAATATAAACGTAGGATATTGAAGCGTGTCCAATGGAGGCAAATTTGACGCTAATATTGTAATCGCTTGCGTTGCCGTTATTGAAGCTAATTTACAAAAAGTTACCTTCATCAATAATTCAATTATTTCATTCGATTTCCGATAAGTGGTACGTTTTTCAACAAATGTGACATCACGCCTTCCACGCCTTGATGAGCTCGGTGCCGAGTGTCTAGCGATCGATTACGAATTTGAACCGTGACGAAGCTAGCTGACTGTAACCACGCGACGACTGAACTATCACGAGCATAAGATATATGCCTCTAAGTCACCTTTCAAAAATTATTCGATGTCAAAGCTCTGTACCGCACGCCGAAAACCGGAAATTTCCGAAGGATGAGCATTATAGCTTTATCCCTGGCGATCAGATCATAATTCACAAAAAGTTCAGAAACGGTGTCAGACAGACAGCTCCATTGGTAATTCCTTTGAATCTAGGCCCTACAACACGGAACATATATTACGCTCGTTTATCACGTTGTGAACTAATATTCTGCGTGTCAGCTGAATTTCAATGGATGATTCAGTTAGCTGCTGATGAAATCGGCTGTGCCTATATGTATATACATACATATATATATATATATCTATATCTATCTATCTATCTATCTATCTATCTATCTATCTATCTATCTATCTATCTATCTATCTATCTATCTATCTATCTATCTATCTATATATATATATATATATATATATATATATATATATATATATATATATTTGTATATATATATTATTCTTAAGCTCGCAGTTTGATCCTTGTTGTGTTAAGGGAGTGAGCATGATGTATCGAGAAGCAATAAAAAAATAAATAAAGGAAAACAATGTTGAGATAGTGTAAACGGAGAATTCCTATGAAAGAGAAATGTTAAGTAGTTATTCTCACTCAACACTTAAAAAAATTAATCTTTGATGCCCAACATTATCCTGCATCCAAGTAGGACGAGAATTACTGATACTTGCAATGTCGCTCATTGGAAACCAAAGTGCCCTCAATGAATGAATCTTGTGATGAAATCGACAAAGTTATACTATTAACGGTTTCTTACGACACTACCGACGCAAGTTCAAGTCAATGGTCAATATAAGAGCCAGGTATCGTCGGGTCATTTTCTGAAACACTTGATGTTCATTTGCATTTTACAATAACCCCCCTAAAAACAAACACAAAACAAACAAACAACAAAAAACAAACCAAATACGCAGGTTACAGAATAGGCTACCACCATGTATTCATACTCTCTCGCTGTTAATAACACTTCGACCACGGTCACGTTATCTGTATCATTATTCTGTATTTCAAACGCCGGATTTAATTTGACTCGCTGTAACGAAATTAACCTGAAGTAATCGATATATCAGAATGGCTGATCCACTCTATCAGTTTATTAAAAAGCGAACAAAGAGATATGATTAAATGATAAGTGCCGTAAGAACTCTTTGCCCCTGCTAAGCGTCAGCTACAATAACATCATCCGATAGCCTTGCCCTGGTAAGCTTGACTCACTAACTTACCTTCACTGGCGAGGATAGTTCGCGTGAAGTGCAAAAGAGAGAAGAGCAGACATGAACACGGTCAAGGACCATCAGCGACGCACTCATCATCCAAATAGGGCCAAAGTAATTAGATTCGTGTTTTGCGTTAAAGGCAAAGGGCTTTGAAGCTTTTTATGAAAAACAAATTGAAAGGAAAAAAACTATTTCAATGTGACTTTGTCGGGTAGCTTTTTAGTATAATAATCAGTCTTTGTTTTACAAATTGTGTACTTAAAACGTCCGCATGCTTGCAGCATGTCACATTGTAGTAACAGTTTAAATTACGGAGATTCTGATGATAATTGTGCTTTGATTCTTGAACGGTCACGTGACACGTGGAAACAGCCAAGTACCTGTAAATATAAAACTTGCATGTGTGAAATTTTCTGTGTTTTTGAACAGTCAACCCGCTTACTTTGCAAAATTTTATTGGGGACACAAAATTAAGAGCTTAATTACGCTAGCCTAATTCTTAAGTTTGCTGGTTGATTATAGAACTGCTCATACTTTATTCTCTAGTCCTGTTAATTATTCCTTGTGCACGTTATTGAATGGTTAAAATGATAACAGTCCCTTACAGTATCAATCTGAGGACACATCACACAAGACTTCGGTGAAACAGAAAGCAACAGAAATCGGACTCGACTGAATGACAATTTATTGATTGAGAAGACCTTCGGAGCTGACAATGCTACTCTATCCATCCACTCCAAACAGTGCTATCGGGCGATGGAAGCGATCGAGAATGAACTCTCCAATTCTCCGACCATCTACATTTTGTTGAATTGGCGGGCGTATTACAAACACAACAGCATACTTTATAAAAAATGTCAGACGACCATAATGAGTGATGGCAACACTGTACAACGATAATTTTGTCCGAATCCTCTGCAATAAATCTAAGAACGACAGCAAGGAAATGATTATCGAAAAGTCAATTCATTGAGGAATTGCTGTTGTTGTGTAAAGGCAGGGAGGGCAACTGCAGTCGACAACGGGTAAACACTGTTATCACTAAAGAGACACTGACGCCGTAACTTTTGATATTTCATTATTTTTGTTTATAAAAAAATGTAGTTTTCGTTTTCTTCACCAGAAAGTGAGTGGAAATGGAAAGCTCTGACAATAATTACAATGGTTTGTGTACGGTATGCAATGCCATTATTGACAAATGAATCATCTAGCCTGGACTAGAATTCGGTTTCCAAGAATAACATAATTACGCATATACCGGCTGTGTTGACACGTTGTAACCAAGGTGTTTCGGCATTGTTTGGGGAGTCAAAAAAGAAGATGCTTTTCACCGGAAGTCAAATAAGAAGATGCATTTCACCGGAAGTCAAACAAGAAGACGATTTCACAGAAAGTCAAAAAGATGTTGCATTTCGCAGACCGAAGAAAATTACTGGAAAATATATCAAAAGTTACATCTCATTAATCTGTAAGACGATAAAAACTTTGCACTTAAAATAATTAGCAAATGTAGTTTTACAGTCACCAGAGTTGGGCAAACTGTTTTATACTACTTAGGTGATAAAATAAAAAAAATCACGCCAAGCTACAATTCACTCGATTACTTTGATGATCAACATGATCAAACTTCTCACTTAATTGAAAAAGTGGTTAAAAGTCATGAATTTTACGCCTTTGGCGCAGTAAAATTTACGTCTTAAAATGAACAGTGATGGCTTACACAACTTTCCATCTTTCATCACCGAAGGCTCTACATATCGATATTAAATTTTAGAGCCAGAGGCTATAACTTTTAATATTCTGTCCAGTATTTTGATGAGAATCGGTACTGTCATATTCCAGTAAGAAATTCACGAGTTTTGAAATGTTGTTTGTGAACATAAAACAATCATTAAAATGAATTTTATAGCGAATTTAAATTCCTATTGACTAATTGTTTACACTATTTCGGAAGATCGAATGTAAATTCAAACTACAAATAAGACGAAGACATATGTTTAAAATTATAACTATAATTTAACATTTTCAGTAAGAGTTGGCGTTATTTTATATCAAGACGATTCGTTTTACGTAGGTGAAAACTTGGTGTGAACAATTCAGTTCTCATGCCGACATTTTTGCGTTCATGGCCATGGCAATGGCATGACAACATGCTTCGTACAATCTACGATAACCCCATCGGCACAGCATTTATTAGTTACATACAGGAACATGACTGCATTTCAAGTAAAACGATTGATTGTGAAATGGTGTCTTTCTCAGCACTTGAAACCACGAGCTTGCGGGTTAATAAGATCATCAACGCCTCTCATGGCCATCGGGTAAATTATCTGAAGAAAACACATTTAAATGGTTCACTGAACAAATTTCAAACATGGAAAAACATCTGTGTCTATTGTCCAGTCTTACCGCTTGCCAACTTGTGAAAGTGGAACTACACAGATCACAAAAGGGAATGGTTCGGCCTTTTGAAATGAAGCATGTCATCTTAACCTCGTTCGCATGACATTTTCCATCATTTTAACTCGTTGCCGATGCATCGGACGAATGGTCCAGGATAGCATCTTAATTAGCCTTCTTTCTATACGTTGCAGGAAAACGTATTTTTCTATCAAAAGTTATCGAAGTTGACCAAACGAGTCTTGTCTAGCCTAGCGTTTCTCAGCTATATTTCCAACTATCAACAACATACATATTGGATACATTCCGGATGAACAATAGAGTTCAAACATTTTTGGACAAATTTACTCGGCGGGACGAATGCTGGTGTAACTCCATCATGCAACTGAGATTTGTCAAACGTAGTTCATACATGAATAGTATGGGTTTCTATTGAGACACGGAATCATTTATTCAAAAAAATTGTTTGGCTAATTAAGATAAAGTATGGCATAAACTACAGAATATCTTGAAAATGGCGAGACATCGTATTTTGTACACGTTTCAAAGATGTCATATAAGTATGGTACCACTCGTCTCCTACTTATATCTTACGCGAAAATGCGTACATATAGGCGATATGTTTAGTTCATCTCCGTCCGTCATATATTAGCTAATGAATATCAAAATACAAGCTATTTTTCAACTGAAGACAGGACAGTAGAGGCATGGAACTGTTTGCATTTCATGTGAACTGCAAATGGACAGAAAGTTTTGCTGATTTCCATGTCAACTGTATATCCCTCACAGTTGTACGTTGTTAATCTGTCAACAGACTACCGTGTTACGCACTCTCCATAATCATTCTTATGCTTATTTTCGGATTGCTCCCCCGGGGTCGCGTACAGCAGCGTTTTCAGATCCCTGGCTTTCATCGATAGTAAGGCCGCGATATCGGATGTCATTCTAAATGCATATTCCCTTTTGAAAGTCTCGATGACAGCTAAAAAGATTTCTTCACAATACCACTTGGAGATTAATTGGATAGAATCGTGATTCCAATAGATGTCGCACACATAGCGTATCATACCTCGCTCTGTTACCAAGGATAACAAGTATGTGTTGGTGTGACGAACAGTCGAGTTGACGTCAATCTCCTTTGTTATTGTTCTGTTGAGTTTGCCTTTGTAGCATGCCAGCATCTGTCAAATGGGACTGACGTAAATAAACACTGAACACAGCTTTTATCAATCGTGACGGACTGACAAATATCATCGCTGGACACAGCTATGCGGTGTTCAAGTCACAGAATTCGACTCCTATACCAATGCCGTATTTCTACACCTGGCGGCTTCGAAGTCTTACGCATGCTTTAATAACTCAGACCTGGCAGCGGTCAAATCAAAAGTTCGAATTTGGTTACCAACCCACAGCCAATTGGTCATAACAGACAGACTGCAACATACATACAGAAGAAACGTACCAGCTATTCTGGTCTCAGAAATGTCTAGGTCTGGTTTGTTTTCGTATGTCTGAACGCCATAAATAGCGACTGGAGTGTCATGGTTGAACGAGAAAGAGCGACGTAAATGTGAAAAAATCTTTCCATATGGTTCCGTGGTCGGTAAATACACACCACTACCCCCGCCCCAACCGCAACCCACATGCCGCGAACACGTGTCTAAGAAATAACAGCAATCATCAGTATCGTAGGTTTAGGTAATAATCGTGAAAAAGTTTTGTGCCCTTTGCCTGAAGCTTTTTCAGCAACACTCCTCCCTATATATAACAAGTGTGTTTTGTATGATTTACATAGCTCTTCTATCGGCGAAGAAGATGGCCAATGTCGCGTTGAAATTGACAACCAACTTCAAACGACAATATGTTATAAATCTACTTGTCTATAGATTACCTTAAGGACCATACACAGATGTTTCACTAAAACGTTTCAGACGAAGACATTGAAAGAATTTAGGAGACGAGAGTCAGAGAGGAGAGGACTTAACTTGGACGGTAATTCACTTTTGTAGATATTATGGAAAATAATTTGTTTTAATTCAGAAACTATAGAGTGGAATTTGTTACCGATGGTGAGCATACAAAATAAGTTAGAGTTAATGGATTTATGTTTTGTTTTATCCAGCGCCTTGAAGTCTCCACAGTTTTGCAATCAGTTGCTAGAATCTGATTGGCGTGTACTGTTTTAAATGACAGGACAACGACAAAGGGACCGATTGGAGTCTTGGACAGTTCAAGACTGAGTGGAGTTGTCTGGGCTTGATTGGAGTATTTTGCAAACATTCCGTATATGAAGTTATGTATTAGATTGAGGGTAAGTGTGATGTCGATGCTTTTGCATCATGAGCACACTTCAATACAAAGATTTCCAATTCGCACGGTGGCAGGAAAAGAATTTTGAGATATAAAATATATGGCTCATCATTTGACAGAAGATTACTGTCATTCGTGATTTGATATCAGTAACACAGGTTTTCCTTGTCTTTGTTGGAGAGTGATCATTTTTCTCTTATGTGACGTCTTCTAAATTCCTGCAATGTCTGGTTATCGTCTGCGAAAGTGTTGTACTCTCCTATATTCTGGTTAAATCTAAAAGGCGCTCTGAGACCATGATAGACAGGACGAGTCTTGCTAAAGAATTCCAAGAATTTAAGCAGACAGTAGAAATTTACATGCTTTTCAGTCTGTTTCATGTTGCATTGTGTCATTAATCCAGGGCAGAACAAACTCTGTGTTGCCTGGTGTTGTGGCCCGGTGGTGTCCATGAGGTGCTTCATGTTCCAGAAACAGTGAAGTCTTTCATGACAATTTAATTCTCGTTAAATAACGGTCAGCTAACAAGATTTTCCGTTATTTTAGTTGCTTACTTGGTTGTATTACTTTCGCTTCTTATTCAAGCCCACATTATCACTTTTTATTTTATCTGAAGTTCTTAAGTAATGAAGCATAAAAGCTTTTATTAAATCGCAAAGACCAGGTTGTCGAACGGTTTTGCATTTTCGAAGATAGACCAATCAGATTTAATATTACTGCAAAGTAATCAAATTGACATTTCTATCTCGGTGACATAATATAGAAGTACACATTATACATATTCAAATTCTCACTATTTTCAGAACTGAGGAAATCATCACCACATCTAGATCATTCAATTTCAACATCACCGTCAAATCAACAGTTTACACGTAACAATTTCTGGAAAGGATTGTGCTTGTCTAATTACTTCTGCCGGTAAATACAGAAATGTCATCATTTCATCATGATGTTTATTGTGAGTTATTGTCAATAATTATGCATATAATGTTGTCGATGATTACACATATGATGTCGAAATGTTCGAGAATCTTTTAATTGGTGGCCATATTTTGTAGTGCAAATAAAGATATTTATTCAAATAATCCATACATTTCTTTTAAAAGTGTAATAACAAGTAGATAAAATCTCTTGACGGATAGAATGCCAGGATGTAACCCTATTATATATTCCAAAAGACGCAGCTCGTCAGGTTTTTCCTGTTTTCTTTTAAGTTGCTACTTAGACACAGGTTGTTCTTATATTTGACAATTTTGTCGGCAGTTTATCAGTGTATTTACGATTTCTTGGTCCATTTCCTAAAGCTTGTCGAAATAATTCGGTATTCTTTGCATCATGTGCAGGTGTGACGCGACTGAATTTATGTCCGGACATAAATTATATGGCCGAAAATACTAAGCCTCTCACACATGCCGAATTGTGTGTTTCAGTGTGCTTGGAGGAGTAGACTGTGAAAAATGTGGATACACAAAAACAAAACAATTAAGAAAATTGTCATAATATCGCTAATACTTTCTTACTTACATCACTATTTATATATTAATATCAGTTGTTAGTAGTAGAAAAAATGTTATTATGGCAGCTAATACCCATTCTCAAATTGCCGTACAGTAAAATCGGTCTTCAAAAGTAATGTGCATTGACCTTTTTTGTACGCGGTTCTGAATGACGTAATTCATAAAATGGACACTCGTACTTGTCTGAACACCTCTGCCTATATACCGCTACAGGAAGGTATGCCAAGATATGTTGAGTATTGACCCCAAAACGTTGTCAGATAGAGGTTAGGGTCATACGAAGGACAGCCAATTTTATCATCTTGTCATCAAAGATGAGCATGGTACACACAATAGGTGGTTGAACAAACCGGAGTACTCCCTAAGCCAATTAAAATCCAGTTGTCTTCGCATGTCAAAGTACATATACTCAAGCTTCTATCTGGGGTATGAAATATTTTTCGTGCCGACTACTTTAACTGAGTGTTAACAAGAGACGTTTAGAACTCACAAGGAATTGTATACACACACTAATGAAGTGACTACTGACATGACTGGGATGAAGGGAATGCTGTGATTAAACTAAAGAAAGGGGGATAGATTTCGTAATTTCATTTCAATGGCAGTAGACAAACTGTCAAATTGACAATATCATGATGTAGTTTCCTGCCATGGCAAACCTTTCCTCTCGAACATTATAAATCTGATGTGATATACAAAGCAGTTCCTTTGAATTTGCCACAACTTGTTTCGGAATCTCTTATCTCAAAATGAAAACTCTCTGAAAGCTGGTTTCCATTTCAGCTGATTGACAGACGACTTCGATGAAATCAGACAAAGCATGTCCAGTTAATGAGGAAGGCTACTAAGGGAGAGACACACAGAATGTAATAGAGATCCCCAATCTCTCAACAGTCTATACAGTGTCACAGCTTGTCTTGTCCATTTCTCAAAACCGATGTGGAAAAAAAATGATGCTAGAGTTTTCACGGAAATTATCAAATCGTCCTGGCCTATGGAACCAAGTCGTTTCGTTTAAAGTCAACCACTCATAATCTTTCTGACATGGGTGTAGAGGACGCGGCGACCATGTTGAATTTCACGTTTATGATCGATGCAAATGAAAGCTAAATCGGTCACGTGGTCCATAAAGATTGCCAGGGAACCGCCCTTCATCTTCTACTCTCTAATATTTATGTGTGTGCCCACTGTGACTGTGTATAAATCATTAATATCACAATGCAGTGCTCATCTCGGTATCATCTCTCCTTCAGTGCGAAATCTCTATTGCATATAATAAAATTTTAAAAGTCAGAATCTGAAAACGCTGCGATCGCATGGCACTGTAGCAATGAAATTCAATTTCAATTCACCAGTCTGGAAGTAAGCCATATTTTGAACCACTCAGATGCCGTTCTTTAAAGTTTTTAAAGAGGTACGGTGTCGCCATGCAAAGGAACATACAAATTTCGAACCGAAATTTGCGTGTAACACTAACGTAGATTTTGACAGCTATTAGGGAAATGTGCGTAGTAGAAAAAATCGCAATAATTTGAATTCATGAACAAATCAAACAAAGAAATCAATAAAATGAAATAAATAACTAAATAAGTAAATACATACGTACATAAATAAACAAATAAGTAAATTAAACAAATAAATAAATAAATGAGTAACGTTGTGGCGATTAAAATGGGTTCTTCACTACATTGAAGACCAGGTCAGGCTCAGTGTGGCTGCATAACACGCTTTGAACACGGAATGGAAATGATTTCTACACGACGGGTCATTCGTCCGTGACAAAGCCATGCTCGTTTGCAAAATTGGATTGCATATATAATTATCGTTACATTGCTTTGTTTTCAAAGCATTTAATGGCGCGTAATACCTACCATGCGTTAGAAGTTAAACGGCAATTTCAATTTTCAACTAAGAAGATGATGCGATAGCTGTTAGCTTTACGGAATACATTCCATTCATTCCGCTAGTTTTTTCGCTAAGTAGCTTGGTGTCACTGCATAGCTTCGCCTTATTCTTCGATACCAACAACCATGCACATACCCTCTAGTTTGACCTACGATGCTGTGAAACTATTATCTGATAATTGGACGATCCTTGCTCTTGTCAGTCATACAAGAATTTCCATTTTTGAGGTTTAAGCCCGTTAATTGTGAGTGTTAATTTCTGGCCTTCTGCACTTTACTTACCAAACACAAAGGTCATTTGTAACAATAACAGATTCAAATTATTGGAATGCGAAATATCATTTACCCGATTTAGTGTGAACTGTAACCTCTGAAATCTGACGTCGGCATTTTTTTTCCACGCACAGGGTGTAAAATCTACAAGATAAACCCATGAGATTGTTTTTTCTGCTTAATTAACCTGTCAGAGCGAAGAACGGGAAATGAAATGTAGGGAAATGAGAGAAATCACCGAGAGTGTGAGGGGAAATGTACTGTGCGGTTCAACACACGTGATCGATAGAACTGATTTGCCGTGTCAATTCTGACTTGCATGAAACTTTTCATGCATGATGTGTTCCCGTAAAGCCGCCATGTTCATGCTCAGTGGTCTTCGCAAGGGCATGCTACCTCTGCGTTAAAACCGAGCAGCCTGCCCGAACACACACGATTTGTTTTTAACGAGCCCGGCCTTACGGTATACAATAATTCCTCTGGTATTGTGTGGCTTTTAATGTTGTCTATCCGTACACGGCGTCGTCAATGACAGCGGTTGATTAAGTACGAATGGCGCTTTGTTTATGTGTCGAGAAATTAGTTCTTTCATTTTTTATGAGATCACGCTCATAAAAAGAGCAAGGTATTCCGTTTTCGCTTCCATTAAAGCTCACTTTCCAGAGCTTAAAGGACTGAATCGGTTATGAAATCAAAATACACCAGGCATTAATATTATGTTCAAAGTGACTGTAGATTAGCTGAGCACGCAGAAAACACGCAAAATTGAAACTGGGTCAGTTACCGATAAAGCAAAAATCCCTCAAAGTTTGTACATTCCGGGTATGCAAATTATTT
This sequence comes from Ptychodera flava, assembly GCA_001465055.1. Classification (NCBI taxonomy): domain Eukaryota; kingdom Metazoa; phylum Hemichordata; class Enteropneusta; family Ptychoderidae; genus Ptychodera; species Ptychodera flava. The sequence continues at coordinate 120,103 of LD342676.1, forward strand.
CTTCTGCCATTAGTCATTGTCAGAGGAACGGCAAATATACAGCATTAAATCTCGACTTCCTTCAAGTTGAATTTAGATAACTACAGTTGTACGAGAAATTATCCGCTTTCAGTGTTTGTTTCTTGGGTATATCAACGGCTGACCAAGGCAGTATTAACCTTTCAGGGCACCGCAAATTGGTTTGTATCTTCGAAAAAACAACATTCCTGATAATTTGAAAAGGCCGTTACCACAGCTGTAGGAC
>LD342676.1:128202-141323 GCA_001465055.1 Ptychodera flava
AATACGTGAAAATACCCCCGTCAATGTAAAATGCACAGGCATCGTGGTAATATGTCGGCATAGACATGAATGAGATATGTGTAATGCGATTACACGAAAATGATAGCGTTCGCTATAAAATGGAGGCATTGTAGAAAGTATCGTCTCATGACCTAAATATCACTCACTGCCAGGCACTGGCGCATTCTATGATATAACACAGTCACTGTACAAACATGTACAGTGGAAATGAATCCACCTCTTTGATGTTACTGAAATTGACGTCGTAAACAATGTGCGAAAACAGTTATCAACATGGTTTTTTGTGCCTTCCAGTTTTATCCAAACTGCCTTCTGACCAGGTCTTCATACAGTATACAGCTAGATCAGTGTGACTATTGGTAAGATTTGTTCGAGGATGGTAACAAATCAATAATTACACGTACCCTTTAGTGTGTGTACACCTATATGTAGTAGGTAACTCTTGCGGTTGACTCCCTCTCCCCCCACCCACCCACTTTGTGGTTCTCAGAGGCTGAAGCTAAGAATTCAAATTTCGAGACAATGCTTTGTGTCCCAAATTCACTTTGAACAGACTGGCCGCCTCTTTGAAAGCGCAAAAACAGTCCGAGCAAGCTGCTGGTGGATGTCTTCTACGCTAAAAGTCAAATATAAACTTCACTATTGAAATACTGTGTCATTGAGGAAGTCCAATTTCATAATCCTAAATTAGATGTGAATGGGTGATACCAATTTTAGTCTTCAACGCGACGCATTTTTCTGTCTCAATATTCACGAATGAGGCATTAATGTTATTTAAGGGGAATGGCAAATAATTGATATTGAAATTAGTCGCACCCATCTGTTTTATATTGAAGCAACATTTTATTTAGAAAGTTGATATTAGATTAAACGTCTCCTTAGACGTTTTCTATACACGTTCGCTGCTCTTTACAACTGAATCAAATGATCGACTCAGGGCCAGATAACGGTACAAGCATTGACGTCTTGTTTGTTTTCAGATACAACCTCCTTTCACACGATTGCAAGAATTCGCTTGTCCGATATTTTCATCTGCAGTGACTCGGAGCACGGTATCTTCAGTTTTAGCCATTTGATTGTATACAACTTGTGGGTAGTATGACAGTTTTTCAGCTTTATCTCGACACACCTTGATTTTTCAAATTACTGGATGAATCTTTAAAAGAGAATAAAAGGCTAGTATAACGTAATAGTTCATGTCCACAAACACTAAACCAGACATTGAGCACGGCTGCTTAATATTTTGTTTGAAAACACACAATCAACACTACATACAATTTAGTTATTATTATACTGTAAAGTGGCAGCATTGTCTGTCATCGACAATCCTGTATGCTGTCTATGATACATCGTGTTTTGTGGAGCGTTTACTCAAAGCTTATCTTTATAGACTCCATTTAATCAGATTGTTTAGGTGGTATTGTTTCTATTTTTTTGCTCTTGTTCAATTTTGTAAACCTTTTAAAATCAATTTGTACTGTAACTTTTTAAAATTTGTATCAAACGTCACTGATCACGTTTTATGTGGATTATCATAGTAGACAAATAATAATTATCATTGTCAATTATCATAATGGTTCCCTCGTGCACGGAAAACAATGAAATCAGAAAAGATAACCCTTTTTGTAGTTGTACGAGAGGTTAATTGGCAACATAGAATCTGTATATTTCAGCACCATAGCAGCAGTATATCGGTGATGAAAAAGCGAAATCGTGTACGTACAGGACATTTAAACCATGTCTCCGCGTCATTGAGCACACACATAATAGCTGCAAAACCATTCCAGAGAGGTATTCGTGTCATACGTTCATGAATTCTACGGAACTTGAAAAAATCAGGTTGAAAATCTATCCTAAACAGACTTGTGTCCTCATTAGCCTGGGTTTCTGGCGTAGCTAAGAACAATAATATTACGTTTAGGAGTCTAGAAATGCAGTACTTGCTGTGTACTCGACGGTGTAATAACAACGTTCGGCTTTGGAACTTTCAAAAATTGCTGCACGAGGCTACCGAAGTGGGTGTCTTATTTCTCGTCTGTATTGTCTGCTGTGTGTGTTTCAAACGGTTTGAGAGCGAGAAAACCGCGTGAACACCGATAGCTACAACAGCTGTGGAACGTTTGCAAAGCCCGATTATCTAGCCATTTTACAGCATCGGATGCCGAAATGTACAAACTCGACGCATAGGGAATACTCGTTGTTATTGAATTCTTACATCACTAAAGCTTCCGCCAGGAGCAAAAGACGTGTTTGACTGGGACCTCGTCTGCTCTGTTAATAACGATAATTTTAGTGACTGTCTCCTGACCTTTGGATTGTCGACGCAGTATAATTAACGCATCATTTCTTCTCGGAGCAAGCTCACGACACGCATTGAGCTGTTCGTGCAAAGACAGGCTATTATTTCGTCTGACTGAAATATCTCTGCTCACACGTATTTGTTCTTGCCCATATCTTTAATGCTTGAATTTCAAATGTTCGCCAACTCATCTAACATGGAGGATTTAAAACAGTTGTGAGGATTTCTATAGGCGTTGTTGCAACTTACTCATTCAATATTTACTGTTGGGGCTGGTCCATAGATAGTATGCATTGATAAAACAATGGCTTTCGCAGACAATAGCAAAGTAAGAATTCGTCCTAAACAACCTTCTTTTATATTGGTAGTGTTAAAAGTGCTTGAAATTACTTGAGCCTGAGGTTCTGTGATGATGGACGATGAAGCTCTGTATTATACAGAATAAAATATTTTCCTAGCGAGAAACACGCAATATGAAAGAATAGCTTTGTTGCGTTGTTATGTCATCATGCCTACTTAAGACCAAATTTGCTCAGATCAACCCCAGTTTAACCTCTGAGTGGTTACATGGTTCTTTTAAAACGCGCAGTACTGAACAACGAAGGTGACGTTTAAGTATTTAATTTGGCAAGTGCAGGTGTTAAACCTCTTAAGACGGTACAATAGGAGCCACCTGGGTAAATCTAGCCCTTCTTTGTGGTGCACACGTAGCACACTATCACGATAGATCATTTCTATAACAAATGCAGTCAACACGAGAGGGTTTTCACAAACTAGCTGCCAATTCAGTTGCATGTCACAGCGACTCGTCGTCATAGAAACGGCGATGAATCGTTCTACTTATGTGCTCTCAAGGACATCCTAGCATGCTCTAAATGTTCGGCATTTCTTGCGTAAAGTCACAAAAGACTCCAGGATAGAATATGTCATTTATATGGCTGAGGACTCCCTTGTGTGAGCGATAACTCGCCCTTTACAAATAAATCCGAATTGTCTCGACGACAGGTCTACTATTCCATCAGCAGCTGTAATTTTACTTCTTTTTACATGAATCAAACACTTTCAAGTTACCATAACGACTGCACAGTAGATATTGCAGTCGTTCAGAAATTCGAAACGTCTTCAATCGCATGTTGATTACAATGAGTTTCTTAACAAGGCTTGAAGAATTAACATGATATCGAATCTTGAGTTTTGCACATAGTATAATTGGAGATTTGAAAATCTAGAATTACAATTACATTGCTTTTGCATCACAGCTGCGCACGAACTGACACCTGGGTTGATAGTCATAAATTAGAGAGACAGGCAATTCGCACCCTAACAACGTTACAGGATATTACGGACGACATAGGCTTATTGTCGGCGCGGACTGAAGATAACAGGTATTCAGTTTATGTAAAAGTAAGTCTGATAACGATATGGGTCCGCACGTGACTGAAAAGATATGACGTATTCGATTTTTACAACGTCTGGATGGCATGAGATGTCCCTCACGTTAGTCTGCATGTTTGTGTGGACACAAAGCAAAGTCTGTATACTTAAAACATGTAGGCCTATACATGTATAGGGAGGATAGAGGACGCATGTAGGCCTATACATGTATAGGGAGGATAGAGGACGCATTTTGAAGTTCGCGAGGCGATTATTACACAGGCTGACACATTAGCTTATCGATTTCAACTTGAACTTTCCTGTTAATGATAACTTCAGTACAAACAAAGCCACATTGTGTAACGTCATCGATCGCTCTTCTCTAATCGTGTCAATTTCAACAGTGAATGTTCAGGATGGCTCCGCGTTAAAACAACAAAATATGGTGGAATACTTTCAAAGAGCGGAGCGCGTCATCATGGATAATAGCCATTTCCTTTCTCCTCAACCCATTTCTGATTCCGATTCCTGGTTCAATTATTTTCCACTTGAGGTGGGTTTGATTGATTATTTATAAGACCGCCAACGTACCATGCTTTACGGATTCTCATTATCGAAATTGCTAGCGTTTTCATGACATGAAATGCGATCAAACTTCTCAGCACATATGCTATAGACAGTGTCGCTCCTTTCAATCGGGCAATATCAGTTAATTTGCCACGTTCCCCTACAGCCGGAAAAAAATTTATATTCAACGGTTTTGATAAATTCATCAGTTGAGTTTGGGCAGGATTGAAAGATGCTAAGTAACAGTAACAGCAGTAAAATGGCATTTACGGAGAACAGGCTGTATAGCTGCAACTTTTATGACACGTGACTTGGTAAATCCTCGAACACTCGACGTTTAAAATACAAAAATGAACACAAATACATTTCAAACTTGTAAGTGAAGTCCATTTCGATACACGATGCTCATTCGTAGTTACGAATAATTTGACGTAGTGAATCGATACTGTACAATATTAAAAGACCGCAACAGAATTCTTTGAGATACATGTATTGTACATCTTTCTTTAATAATTATTAAAATAACTTATGATGAAATTGTGTCTTCTTTATGTGTGCCCCTCCAAAATTTACCAAATGTCCCTGACCTGCTGAACTGTGTAACACATTGCAATAGAAAGTATGCATGTGAAGTTTGTGTGCGTGAATAGTGCAGTGTACATGGACTTATCATCGGCCTTCACCCCTCTCCAAACCGGACACCTCTCCGAACCGAACAATCTTCTCAGTCCCACTTGTGTCCGGTTTTGGCAGGTTTTACTGTAAATCATAACTACTAGCACTGTCTACGCGAGGAAAAAATACAAATAACAAAACAATACATTCCTGTGTTATGTTAAAGAGCCTTCACAACAGAACAAAGGTGAACTGCCGACACTACTTTAAATAATTCAGATGTATGTCATTTATCTTTCTATAGGTATACGCAGCTGATAGAAATGATGTCGCTGTGTTCCTCCAATGCCGGTATATTTCACGTATACGTCAACAGCGTTGCAATGTCTGCCATGGATTCGACTGAATAGGGCATGTACAGGGTTCATAGAGATATCTTGCGATTAAATCTTCAGTACCGTCATGCTCCACGATATCAGTGTCCGAGATCATTTACATGTATGTGCATGTGTGTGTGATCAAGCTTTGATCAGACGCATTGGTTGGCGGAGATTCTCAATGCAACATAAAAGATCTAAGAGAGAACCATTTTTATCAATTTAATAATAAATACACGCATACATTATACTGAACAAAACTGAACAAATCCATTTGTTATTTTCAGTAATGGATACTTCTACTTGATGTTTTATCAGTAACCTAAACGGGCGAGGAACGTACACGGGCACAGAGAATAAGAATTCTTGACGATAGAGTCCAACCATAGTGTCAATACTTCATCATCATGTATATGAGAGAGAGAGAGAGAGAGAGAGAGAGAGAGAGAGAGAGAGAGAGAGAGAGAGAGAGAGAGAGAGAGATTTGCAGGGTAGTTCGCTACAGTTATCAGATAGATGCTATATACATGGTTTTGGACACGTTCTATCGCTTCATTTTAAATGAATGATTGCATTCAAGATCTCAGGACGATGCATTGAGCCGCTACAACACTTGAATATTTCATGGCCCTCCTCAGCTGATTCGCTTAAAGGCTTTGCAAAAGAATCATTCATCTGTATTTATGGCCGCGTAATTGGTTTCAATATTTTCAACCGTGCCATAATTGCAAGGGCGACCCGACCTTTTTATGGCACCAGCGCAGGCAGGTTTTGGAACCAAGATATTTTTAAAACTCGTTTCACTCGTTGAGCGCTGTTACTATCGTTTTCGGTTTCTAAACAAGCTTAATGACGGACTTGTTGTCTGAGGAATACGAGACTCACGCACATGTCCGAAACATGGTCTGATATCACAATTAAATGGGACAGAAACAATTTTGCGAGAAAGGGAGAACAAAACTTCCTTTTCCCGGATGACAATACCATTTGTTATCTCTTAAAAATGAAAAAAGGCGGATAGATATCGGCAACATTTCAGCCTCGCTTTACTATTTGGTTTATGAAAACCCTAAAATTTCTGAAATTGAAAACTGAATTTGTCACAAGACATTACGCCTTCTGTAATCGCTAACTTCAGAAACACTTCGGCTTCGTGAAGAATTCAGGAAAATGCTGTCATGACGTAAATTTAGGTAAAATGTGTTCATGAACGAACAGTCTGTATCTTGCTATTTCAAATATCCATAAACGGTTAGCGATATGATGGAAATTCATGTCAATGCAGATCATAGATAGTACCGTGTCAATGTATGACCCTGGCGTACCGTGGAAAGGGATGCTACGAAAGGATCACGTTTTTCCAGGGAATTCACGTATTTGGACATGTCTCATCAGACAGGACTCTTTAGACAGACAGAACATGGATAGGCAATACAAAGATGCTCACGATAATCCTTAATGTGCAGCGTTGATAAGTTTTTGCCCTGAAGACACCAAGGGGTTACCAAAGAAACAGATCTCACCAGGTTTCGATTGATAATTTCGTTGAGAAAGTAATACCAGCAGCAAAAAAACCTGACCAGGTATTAAGCGAACATATCTAGATGAACGGGTCAATTGGAAAGGGGAAATATGAAAGAACAAAATCATTATCACAATATATGAACATGTCATTATTTTGAGCATATTTAACATGAATGAACTGTCGCAATACATGATCATGTTAATGTCAATTTTACAGCAGCAAATCGCAAAAATGCGATTTATGTAAAATATACTTCAAGTGTATCCTTCCCTTAACGTGAAATTTGTGTCGGTATGATTTTAGCACGCGAGATATTAATTATGCTGTTGGCAAAGTAACCCTGCTAACCAATGATGTCGCATCGCTACGGTCTGTTCAACTCAACCTCTCCAGTGTCATCACCGTGAGGTGAAGCTACGATCGCAAAGAGGTGATCGTGGCGTTCAGAGAGAACGTCGCCCTAACAAACTGGTAAAACAGATCAAATTGATGAGTTCAGAGATCGGGGGGGGGGGGGCGAGTTCAGGGATTGGGGAGGGGATTTACATCTGCTGTGACGGTGGTACACAAACACACTGATATTCTAATATGAAGTCACACACACGAGTCTCACCGAGAATTATTAAACGAAGGGTGAATTCCCGTGACAGTTTTCACTCAGTCATGTTCAGAGTGTTCTTATAGCCTGTGCAGGCCTCTGGCAACTCAAACTTCCTACGCTTATCTTCGGAGCAGAACTTGTAACTCACAGGGAAAAATTAATACTCTTGGTATGGAATTGTAAAAAAATAAACCTTGGTGAATAGTTCACAAGGTTTGACTTCTGTGCAGTTGATATGACGACACGTGTTGAAAGGCGTACTTGCGTTCGGAGACATTCCCCAACCGGAACGTCCGATAAGTTGTCACCCATGTACACAGATCATGTATGAAGGAGACGCAGATAAAGTTGAACTACATTTAAAGGGCAGGAACTGGTTCACCGACAAAAGTGCACCAACTTGATAGATCTGCTTTGTACACGTTCTATAAATATCACCCCGTTATCATGCCGTCGTCCACGGCCGTGACGTCATCACGACTAGGTGTATCATTCGTATCAGTTGTCTCCATCAAGACACGCAAACCCTTAAAATAAAATGTCACATTGCCTGATAGCTTGTATTTTTCACTTCTTCATTAATATGGTTCTGCGTTGTCTGCAAGTCGCCGTTGCATACAAACTTCGGCCATTGCTGTCATAAACCAACAGCGATTATTCTGATCCGCCGGTATTCGTTGTATGCTTGATACTAAGGTTATCGTTGTTTTGAATGCTGCTAGTGTGCATGGTCTGATATAGAATCATTTGATGGTGAATTCAACACGTATGCAAACGCTAGTCGCATCAATTGGCGATGTATGGACATTCCAGTATTGAATGCAAAGTCGACAAGGATTGTTCCTTATCCAATAGATATGTTAACAGTATCTTGTAAATTTTGGGTCCGACGAGTGACATTGCTTGGCCTTTCCCTTTGCCTGCGTCGAAAATCAACATTGTATTTGATAAGATAGAGCAAGCACGCCCAAATTGTGTATGGTTGGATTGTGGTGATACTGTGTCATTTATTACCAGCCACTATTTTCAACCGTGTGAAAAAAATGAATCCGTAGATCACCTAACATGTACCTCTGCACAATTCCACTAACTGTACCGAAAACAAAAACTTGGAGATCCTTAAAAGGTGAATGTTGTCACGTGCAGGTGTTGAAGAGAAAATATTGATCTCATTAATTTAAGAAGTCGCGGTGCTTACCTTTTGAAGTTTGTGTCTTTATGCAGAAACTTGCCGAATCAGCCGATCCATCGAACGACGCACAGCCGATTCCAGTCAGCAGTAATTCCCAACTCTGTCGTCGACCATTGGATTGCAGAAATTTCTCCAGAAGCTGTGTCAGCGACCAGTTGATCTAAAAATTATGGCCACTGCTATAAAGTAGCTTGATAACTATTTTCCAGTGTGTGTTCCTATCAATGGTTACGATTTTTGGTCATTGTTTTCCTGCCAGAAAAAGGAATACGCGCACTGTGTGGGTTTGTCTTATCGATCCACTGTCACACGGTTTGAATTGCCAAGCTAGGGAAACCACTCTCACTTTATGCAAATTTAAGGACCCTGCAACCAAGCGAAAAAACTTAAATGTTACGCTCTGATTCAATCACGGTGAACGTACAGTTAGCTCTTTTGTGCACTTGGTGGCGTCCTAAAAATCTGAAGTTTGATGGCATGAAGTATTTGATTTATCATGCGTTGCTGGTAAACTGTAAAAAAACAGTGTAAAGTGTCACTTGTGTAGCTACAAAATTATATTACGTGATACCAAACAATTTTTATTTCAATCGGATCTGAAACAATTTTAAACAAACGTGAAATGAGACGATAAGCATACATCAGTAAGAGAGGCAGATGTGTCTGTGAACTCAGCGGCCCGTAAAAAGACCACAGGGGAGTAATATAGAAGTGGATTCGGGGGAAAATACACTCTCGTGTCAAGAGTGTTCATTAAATCCACCGGAAGGGAAATTCCTCCTCGATATGAGGCTTGTGAAAACAATTAACTCCAAAAGTAGTAGAATAATAATTATTTGTTTTCCAGCCATGTAAACGTCATGTCGTTTTTGTGATCGCACGAGCTCGCGATGATGGGTAACGACGGCGACGACGACGACGACGACAACGATGATGATGTTGATGATGATGATGATGATGATGATGATGGGGTTTCGAGAGAACTGTAATATTTCTCTTGAATGTCAACTACGGTAGGACAAAGAGGTTGGCAAATCGTATCGCATTCTTTCGTAAATTATGAATGTCAAATGTGTCGTAAGATTGACTTCTTTCGCAAAACGTCACGGTATCTGGTCATTAGTTAATATTTAAAGATAAAATCAAATAAATCAAAAGTAAATATTTCTAAATAAAATATTCTGTTTAGGAAAGCAGGCAGACTCAAATCTTCTGAGAGAAGGCACAGCTTAGAATATAGGTTGTTCCTGCACTCTGAGCTAACTTGGAGCATGGAGAAGGACTTTTCTTCCTACCTCCATGCTTGGAGATAAACAAGAACTATTAAGTACCGTTCTATCTATGCCATAACACCGTCTTGCGCACATGGTTATAATTTGCAAGGTAGTGAAACGGAAAAGGGTAAAAGGCAAAACGACATATTTATATATCATATTGTAGGAAACAAAAACTAGATCTGTTGGTTTACAAAAAATACCTTCAAAATATTCAAAAAATCGAATTTCACATAGCTGTAAGAAAAAATAAACTGAATTCACGTATCAGAAAATGGGGACAGTTTTTGAAGATTGTAACTTAACAACTTTTTACATGTAACACTTTGTTTACTTGAATCTGAGATCCTTGCCTGTTCCATTACGATTAGGAGTACATTGGCTGTGACTTTTGGCTGTGTAACCGGCCGAGTGTTGCAGCCGTTGGAACTTTAAAAAAGACCATGTATTATATGGACAAAAGACATTTCTTTACCAAAATGTTTTGTATAATATTTTTAAGAAAACCCAATAAAACTTATTAAATGCAAAAACAGAACATTTAAAATTAGACAAGTATTTATCTCGATTGGGTAGGTGCAGCAAGGTTCAATCGAGGGGTTGGGTGCGTAATTACTTTTACCCTTTCAATGTAAGCAACGTTACAACGTTGCCAAGATATTTATATGCACGAATGACATGCTGGTATGGCGTTGTATCTAGAGTTGGGTACCTATCGTAACATCTAAAACTCTTTTGGACAATTTTTTTTTCTGTTTTAGTTCAAGAGAGATAACGAAATACCCTTTCTTTCTTCATGGCGTCTGCCCATTCTTGACGGATAGGGTCGAACAGACAACTACTCAAACATCACCTTGTAAGAATTAGCTATTGTTGTTTTATTTTTTCTATCTGTATTGTCAGTCGTCCACGGGTTGGTAACACATAATGGTCAGCGCTTACAAGGTTAAAGGAGCTTGTTATCTGCAATCGTGTTGCCATATCACATGTCTGTCGTTCGCTACAGACGGGGCACGTTACATATTGTCGTAAATCGAGTACAAGCATGCAGTTTCAATAACATGTGTTTAAATTGCGTAATGAAGACGAGCTTCTTGAATGAACCATCGACATAGACAAACAGCTGCGTCAACTTTACGCCCCGCATTCATTGTCCAGACCTGGCACTAAGGTTTGCCAAGAAAGAGGCAAAGAAGAGTAATTTTCGTCAGCGCTAAATTGCACCGTGAACCACAGAGGATATTACATAGTGAGGAGGAGGGAGGGCGCTTCTTGGAAAACAATTAGAGAGGAACATTTTCTGTTACAAATACTTTCAATTTTAAATATTGGGAGCATACCTCAAATTATAGGGCAAAGAATTCCAAATCTTTGTAGAACGATACTTAAAACTTCTCTGTCATGTACATGGGGTGATTTTCGGACTTTTGCAATCCTTATTCTTTGCTGAGGAATGTGTATTGTATTGATGAATTCTATTTCTTAAAGTTCAAACATCAGACATTTACTGCGGAGCGTTTCAGTCACACATTTGAAATCTTAAATTAAAAGAAAGGAATACATTCTGACATAACATTAAATAAAGTGAATGTTAACCGCATAAAATCAAAAGGCGACTCAACGAGTGAACGCAAAGCTATCTTTTGCAGAATGAAAAGTTTATTTTTTGCGATGGACCAGATGTTCCTCCAAACAACGCAATAATAATCTTATGTGCCTTGAATAAAACTATAGTATCAAATAACACGACAATCATTGGGTACAAAGGAACGCCGACCGTTTGTTTACTTATTGTTGAACACATAAAATCAATATGGATATTCAAAGATAGACGTTCATCTAGAACTACACTTAGAACGTTTGATGGAAAACATGTCGAAAAGACGTCTGATTAATATCAATAGATTATGATCCGCAACTCTCGTTTACATAATTAAACCTATGAAAGGAATTGTAATCAGAAGACACTTAGTTTTCTTGACATTTAGACACATAGAGTTAAAGGGTATCCATAGATTTATAGAGAAAAACGTTATTACAAATAGTTTCATTTACACCATTAACTGTTTTACCGCGTGTAAACAAACTCTGATCACATCCATACACATGACACACTAAATAAGAGACAAGTTATTAGTTACTCAACAAAATATGTCTATAACAGCGGACCTAAAATAGAGCATTGTGGATCTCCCAAATTGATAAAATCTCTCCCCCTCTCTCTCCCTCTCTGTCTCTGTCTCTGTCTCTCTCTCATTCTCTCTCTCTCTCTCTCTCTCTCTCTCTCTCTCTCTCTCTCTCTCTCTCTCTCTCTCTGACAAACTACCCATTTAGCTAAGAATGTATTGACAATCTGAAGGGTAAGATTGAAAGCAACGAATAAATGTGTCAAACAGGTTATGAATTGACAGTTTCTTCAAACGAATCTCATGAAGATTTAAAAGATCAAATGCCTTCGAAGTGTCAGGTAAGACAATACTGTTTAAATGACCGTCATTAATATTGGGTGTAAGATCATCTGTCAGCTTAACGAAAGCTATTTGACAAGTATGTTATTTTCCTGAATCCAGACTGTTTATCGAAGAGTAAATCATTACGTGACAAATGCACACAGTGTACTGTGAACATGTTTTCCATGTTGTTTTAGAAAGAGCTGTTAAACGGAGATCTATCTATCTATCTATCTATCTATCTATCTATCTATCTATCTATCTATCTATCTATCTATCTATCTATCTATCTATCTATCTATCCAATTATCTATCTACCTAGCAAATTTGTATAGCGCCACATCCAAAGATAAACAATGCTCAGTGGCGTTTAGAGTTACAATGAAAATGCTCTCTGAAAGATGTACGTTTTTTAGCGCCTTTTGAAAATGTTGACATCAGAAGAGGTGTTTATGTCCAGGGGTAAAAGAGTTCCAAAGGACAGGAGTTGTTGCAGAGAAAGAGCGGCGACCATAATCAGATTCAATCTTGGTGTGTGCAGAAGACATTTATCAGAAGAGCGAAGAACACGTGATGAGGCACAAGGTGTTATTAAGTTCCTGAGATATTGTGGAGCTTGTACATTCAGGGCTTTGTAGGTAATCAGTACAATGCGATGATGTACTGGAAGCCAGTGAAGTTGCATAAGTATAGGGGTAATGTGGTCCGAGATAGGACGATAAGTATAGTTAATTGCACGAGTAGGTGTGCTGTTACAATTGTAATCACCACACTTATGGTCAGGAACTTGTAAACATCACGAGGCCGAAGGCCGAGTGATGTTTAC
>LD342676.1:156284-171171 GCA_001465055.1 Ptychodera flava
AAGTAAGTTGCCAAGAGGGCAGAGGCCCGTGTCACCTATTATTGTCTTCTCATTTACATATTTTTCGTGTAACCCCATGTTCGTGTCGGCTACATAGACTATCTGCCCTGAACAGACAGTCATTCAACGCTACTCGCTAGGGCTTACAACAGACGTCAGTCTGACATCAATAATCGACATGCCGTTTTGACTTAAATCAAATTCAAATTCACATCAAAATACATGCTACACAGTTCACTAGATGTAACCTCACAACAAGTAATCCGCTTTGTCATTTAGGAACATCTTGACACGGCAATGCCGTTTTGAACAATTTCACAGCCGCTAGCCGCACAAACAACAGAGATTCAGCAAGTGCCCGTATACAGGCCACAATAATCATTCACAAATTACAATCCACCACTTCTAAATGTACAAATATCATAGAACATACATCTGAAAACAGCTATTAATAGACATACAGATTAGCTTACCTCCTCAATCGTAAAGTATGCGCCAGCGGCAGGAAAAAATCCGGATTCCTCAGTCGACTTTAACACACTCGTCTCGTCGTCGTTCACTTTGTTTTAGACAATGGTGCATACGCTGGCAAATTGGCTATTACATTAATTGTTACTATTCCCTCCTTACATGTATCGTTTCACCATGCAACAATAGGGTCCTACACTATCATCGTAACAGCAATTACGCAATAGAACATAGGCTGAACTTGCATAAGCAACAATGACGCAGTTAAAAATAAATTGATCAAGAAAATTGACTTTCCAAATTTAAACTTTACCCACAAATAGTTAACAAAGAGCAATCCCACTGGCAAGAAGGTATAACAATTCTAAACCTTTTATTATTCAACATGTAATTTTGAAGAGCACAGTTGTTCAACCATAAATGAAAAAAAAAATCTCAAAAATACAAAAATTAAAGATATCCCTGTAAAAATTAACATTTTTGTAAACGATTGGTGCTACCTACCTATGCACAAAATATCAACACATTCTGCCAGCTGGTTCCTGAGTTGCAGCAGCTCAATGGATTTTCACATTTTTGTACCTCATTTGCATATTTTTGATCCAAACATTTTGATTTGAACAAATTCACATCTCCAACCTAGGATGCCCCTTTGTACCAAATATGAAGACGGTAGGTATTGCGGTTTTCGTGTTTTTGATAAGGACGGACATACATACATACATACATACATACGTACATACATACATACATACAGACAACCATTTTCCACCTTATACGAATAGCTCCCATTTGCATATATGCTAATATGGGAGCTAAAAATAAAATGCACACACCCACCTCCCCAACTCACGCTTACATAGAGGCGAGAATGAAAGTTACAATAGTACAGAAATTATTTTATAGTACCTTGTCCTTGAGCCGAGTTTGAACAAAATCAAATCAGGCATGTCAGACACATACAGTCAGACACCAAAACGCAAAAACGCAAAAAATGGCCGTCAGATGGCCATATTGGGGCGTATCGCAACAAAAATTGACAGGCATATGTATGTCATAGTATATTGTCCTTGTGCCAAGTTTTAACAAAATCAGATCAGGCATGTCAGACATATACAGTCAGACAAGTAAAAAACGCAAAAAATGGTCGTCAGATAGCCATATTGAGACGTATCGCAACAAAAATTGACAGGCATATGTATGTCATAGTACATTGTCCTTGTGCCAAGTTTGAACCAAATCAAATCAGGCATGTCTGCGTAATAGAGTCAGACACGAAAAAACGCTACAAAATGGCCGCCAGACGGCCATATTGGGGCATATCGCAACAGAAATTGGCATGCACATGTATGTCATAGCACATTGTACATGTGCCAAGTTTGAACAAAACAAGTCCATGCATGTCTGAGTAATGGCTCTAAACATGAAAACACGCAACAAATTGGCCACCAGGCGGCCATATTGGGGGCGCATCGCACAAAAATTGGCATACATATGTATGTCATAGCACATTGTCCTTTTGCCAAGTTTGAACAAAAGAAGTCCATGCATGTCTGAGTAATGGCTTTAAACATGAAAACACGCAACAAATTGGCCACCAGGCGGCCATATTGGATCGTATCGCGAAACAAATTGACGTGCATATGTATCTCAGAGTACCTTGTCCTGGTACCAAGTTTGAACAAAATTGGGTCTTGCATCTTTGAGTTACGGCTGCGGACGCATGGACGGACGGACGGACGGACGGACGGACGGACGGAACCCAATCTAATAGTCCAACAAACACAACCGCGGTGGTCACTTTCAATACTATCCTGTTTTCAGATATTCTCACAAAACGTGATACGGTGTAACTGCAATGGTGATGAAATAAAGAAATCAAAGAGTTTCCCTTAGAAAGGTCACAAGTTGTTAAGTCTATCCATTTGATTATATATATATATATATATATATATATATATATATATATATATATATATATATATATATATATATATATATATATATATTCCATCTGTTACATCTCTAAAATAAGTGAATATGTAAACTAATTATTTCTGCATTCGGCCCCTCGAACAAAGAAAACGCTAGCTTTTTTGACGATACAGTCACGTTTTCTGTACAGAAATACAAATTGTATAATCTGTAGGATAAAATGTCATAGAATAGTAACGAGAAAGGAGTTAAGGTAGAACGCACCTCGGGGACAGACATTCGGACTCTCAAACTTTTACAATTCTATTCTGATATACCACATGTGTGGGTTCATTTTAAAGCTCTTGGGGAAAGTAAACTTTTTACCGGCTTAGTTTTTCGAAATTCGAAAATTTTTATTTTTCTCCATAGAGTTAACACAGGGATGGCGGCCATTTTGAATTTCTAATATGGGTAAATCTTGGGTAATTTGTTTCTCTAGTACCAAAATTTGCACGGTGACCCCTTATTTTTATTCTTGATTTCGAAAGAGAATGATTGAAAGATTCATTAAGAAAAGTTAGAGAAAAAGTTTAAATCTTTCACTTTCGAGGTGCATACTACCTTAATGCGATGGAACCAAGGCTAAGAGGATTTATGCACCGTTAGAGTTCTTTTCAATGAAGATGTAAGTATAAAATATGTACACTCAGTACTTGACATCCAATAATTGTTAGAGTCACGAAATTAAAAGTATACAATCACCTGTAATCTAAATATGCCCATATATGGTCAAAGGGGTATTCAAAATGCCCATGTGAGGGCGCTGTTTTTAAAAAGCGGCCACCCGCTTAAAATCTGTGATTGGTTAGATTTTCTCTTTCAATGGTAACTAGCAAAATTGGAACAGGTGACAGTATACCTTTAACAATTGGTTTGCTGGCGTGCTTTTTAAAATATTTTGAATATCTATTACCTTCTCAATAGATATGATCGAATATTGATATGTCAGTGAAGAAAGCAAACGACTGAACGTTTCACCCGATAAGCAGAATGGTTTTTAAGTTGAATGTAATACACATCAATGAGGCTATTGAATACGATATACATTACTGTGTTCTTGACGATACACCGTTTCTTCCTTAAAGCGGCTATTTACGAAAAGTACTTACGCCACAGTGATTCTCTATAAATGTTCAAATGATAATTTCAATTCAATACCATCGTTTTGATCATTTGGCCACACAGTGAAAAATATTGTTACACAATAGTTTGTGGCGTACATTGTCTAAGGCAGTGTCAAGAAAATTCTTTGTTTGCCGTCATTGGATTTTTGAAAAACCTACCAGGCAGCCAGCAAAAATAACAAACACAGGAAAAAACCACAACATAGATCAATCACATTAACTTTAACTTTCCCATCGGTTTATGAGTCACAGGTATGAAAAATCATCTGTTACATTTACAATGCAGTGTTTCTTGTGCTCTTCATTAAGTACGTTTAAAGCAATGCTTGGAAACAAAGGTTATACTTGTATAAGTACAACAAGCATACTTAGAGTTAGGTGACTGTGAGTCTGAACAAAAATTCCATAATAAACAATTGCAATAAACACTATACCAGTACATAATGTACCACATGTACAGTGTGATCGTAATCAACTGGTTGTGCTACGAAGATAGCTTGTCTCTGGCGGAGGTTTATGCACTAGGTGGTCATAGTCGCAGGTAAAATTATTAAATAAAAAAAGTAACAAGATCTCAATTATGAATACAAAGTATATTTGCGACAAATGTAAACAGACGCAAATTACGTATTACAAGGACGTTTACGAAGTTTTGAAGAAAACAAAAATATATTTGAATTATATATCAAGAATGATGTAGTCAACACTTAATGAAGGAACCTAAGAATTTCACGTAATGGGTTCAATTTTGCGACATGTATCTGTAATTCAGTTCATTTGTATATTAATTGTGACATGTAAATTGAATATCGAGACCTGTATTGATGTTTACGATCGGACATATAATTTTATCTTTAATTCATAACTATCATATGATAAAAATCAAGCCTTAAAGATAACGTTTAACATCCCATTGTAAAATATTACGGGAAAGGGAATACAAAGGACGAGAGAGGAAAAAACAACAGACAGGGCAGGTGGATAGAACGACCAAAGAGTAGTCCAGGGCATTTAGACTATTGGAGAAGCGTAACTTGGGCGACGGAACCTGTCAAGCTTGTCTACCGAGAAATAAAGTCTATGTAGTACCAACGAACTCTGAACATCACGTGTAGTCGATTGAAGATTACCAGTACCTCTCAGCAAGCTAAGACGAGTCCATGAGTAAAAGCAGGCCAAGATGAGGTAATGAGATAATACGAGAAAAAACGAATAGTAATAGTTGTTTTGACAACTGTGCACTATGAATTTCAAAATGTTGGTGTAAGCTTAGAACAAAAAGGTGTTCTTTAAAAACCTGAAAATTCCAAATATTAAACTGCAAAAGTTACTGGGCATAACAAAGTATGTAGTTGTCACTCAGAAAACAAATTCTAAACATCTTGGTAAAAGGCGAAACTACTGTCGTTTTCATACAATTACAATTTTTGCAGTAAAAAGAATGGGTAGCTGAACAAATCATAACAGCCTCGTGTACAAATAATACTAGTCCTGAGCACTGTTCCTGTTGAGTTAAATGCTCAATTAGCTGTAACTTTAAAGGCTATTTATTCTGAATTCTGTGTATCAACTACTATTTTAGCCGACTTCTAGCGCTGATCTCGATGTCAGGTTTGTTACTAAATATAGCTGCACGCCCGACATTGGATACCGCTGTCTGAAATTCGGACAAATTTTGTTGTTGCATGCGAGGTCGTTGTTGCAGCTTGTAGTCTGAGCCATAAATTCATAAGAATTAGTGTGACTTTTTGTATGCATTGTAACACTATACAGGTTTTATTTTCATCGTTCTTTACGAAAATGCGGACATTGTAAATATCTATTTTGCATATTAATGAAAGAAAAATGACTTTGAGTGATCAGCGCTATTGCATACTAAAATGCTAAATATTCTGCTTGTCAAGACAGCACTGCCGAATGGCCATTGCTGATTTTGAAAACTGAATTCTAATTTGGACTTACAAAATGACCAAATCTTTTTTAGCGGAAAAAATGTCCCAAGTAAGAGCAACTTCAACTGCGTACGAACTATTTGGAGCCTTTAACAACGAACATTTCACCGGCGGTACCTGCTTGTCCCGGTGCAGATCCAATGTCGTGATCAATTGCGGATCGCAGAGAAGTAGTAGATGGAAATTCAGTTCCGTTCCTTTTTCGAAGCCAAACCAGTCAAGAATTGTTTTCGATCGGTCTTGTATGGAGACCAAAACAATTTCACGCACTTCCGCCGACTTGAAAACTTTGAGGGGGAAATCAACTCGTAAAACGGGTCGATCGATCTTGATTACTTACGGTACACTGCAGTCCGCTACAACAGGAGTTGCACATGTACATTTTACGTACAGCGATTGATATACCCCTTTGCGATGGGTAATCTGATTTGTATTGAAACGATCGTACGAAATTTGCGTTTTTGCGACATTTAAGTAAACTGCTGCGACGTTGCGAACAAATAAGGGCACAACGCGCCGACGGTATTTTCGAGCATCACGATCTGTGTTTGTTTTTAAGATTTCGTCCAAAAATCTACCCGCACGCGGACGGCAAACAAAGAATATATTTTACGGCGCCTAACTTGGATTTACAGGAAAGACACAGAATCCCTAACTAGGAAAATACCCCACGGTGGATGAACGCACTCCACGTAACATATTCGCAAGGTAAAAACGCACCTCGCACGGCTGAGTGAAGTGAAAAGATGACATGACTTACGACTTATGCCACTGACCATCAATTCATTCTCGCGATGATTTCATGCATCGTGTCTAAAACCTGGGTCGAATACACGCATGGTCACCAGTTCATTCAGTATCTTTTAACATGTCAAACAATATAAGTAGTATCTCGTACTATCAAACAAAATTCATGAAAAAATGGCCGAATTTGTCCCTTTATAAGCGCGTGCCCTGATTCAACAAATATGAAGAGAACATATGCAATATGTAGCTTAACCCTGTTGAATCATCAAAACACAGAAGAAAACCCACAATTTCAAGCTGCAGACAAGTTTCTCATCAACCATAGCACCTGATAGCAAGTTGTTTACATTTTGCAGTCCCAATATTCATACTTCACTTGTGCCCCGTAGATAATGGCTATAGATCTGATGGTCGACTGCAAGCAAACATATCATTAGGCCCTACTGCGTTCAGTCCCCAAGCTTCGCATGTTCAATGTTACAGGTCATGTGACACATGCGCCTCCAGTCTTTTGAAGAGAAGAACATAGAGGCGAGATGTTACCCAGTTTCCCTAATTATCGCACTGTCAAAGCATCCAAATTTAAGCATGACGACTCGCATCTGAACATTGTTGTATCGTGTTACGGCCGCAGGTAATCTTCATATTAGTGATGACTGTGGCATTTCCTATCGAATACACTCCAATTTCTGTATAATTACAACATTACGATGGAAATGCCATTTTATCCACAGACGTACATCATTTTGACTTGGGATCGTTTATTTCAGACGGTCGAGTATGATAAGGGTCGGACCATAATATCCTGGGTGTGCTTGTAAGAATGAGGACGTTCATTAATTTTTTGTATCTTTTTGGACATCTCTATATTCGGAGATTACATAGCGTGTATATTTCTTTATTTGTTCATCGAATTTTACTCTTACGAATTAATCGTTGGACACCTTTGGCCAAAGACCCCAGATACAGTCTAACATGGACACGAGACAATGTCCTCGTGTGTGTAAGTCCTTCCTTCCATAGAAGATTCTGTTCAAGTAGTAATTTAAAACTGTTGGTAAAGTGTCATAAGATTTTGCACAATACCCTTGTCACAGGAGGGTCGTTATGATTAATTTCGGTAGGTGAAGTGTGGTGTACAGAACCAATTGTAATTTACACGTGCATAGTTAATAATTTTGGTTAATGGACTATATCTGAATATTTACAGAGTCTAATTCGATTTGACTTCGCAAGGACTCGAAGTATACCGCAGTCTAACAATGCTAAAAAGTGTGATGGGCATAGCTTACATAAAATAGGTTGATTTGCACATTATTTGTCATTAAACGAATAATTGCAATTGTGCCATGTAAATCTTGAATGTTTCTGTTACTGCCATATTAATGAAGTTAATAAAAGTAATGTTGATACCCAAGATGAAATGGATACAAGTTACTTTTTTATTCAAAGAAGTAAAATCCTCTATAGTGATGATGAAGCATGAAACAGTATATATGTATTTTGTCATAGACCCTCCAGTTTTTCTCGTTATATCAGATGCGGAGGTTGGGGGACATTGAACGTCGCTGCAATTTGTAGGACTGCTTGAAGCAGTAGAAACCTTTATCGTGCTTCTCGACGCTTGTTAAAACCAAATTGAATGACCATATACTTGCACGAAGGCTGATTCATACTCATTTTCACAAGTTACTAATGACAAGGATATATTCTTCAAAAATGCCGATGACTCGAATCTTTTTGCTTAATCTTGACTAGTACTGTCGACTTCAGTGCATACATCTTGCTTTGATGTGGCATACACCAGCGTTTCCTATAGCTTCACCGAATCGTACGAGTTCGGTCAGTTGGTGATTTAGCACTTCCCGCTGACTCTGTCTCTCACGATGGTCGACTTCATGGTCGAGCCAACACAGATCTTAGGCCAAGATACCATGGGGTCATAAGTCTATTTCAGTGTGTGTTTGATTCAAATCTCTGAAATCAGTGTTCTTATAAATGTGAGGTTTTGAATTTTTGATTGTATTCATATTAACCTTTCGTTACATTGTAATTGCAATCCTAATCTACTTAGACCGTCTTATTTTGAATTTGCAACCTAATTACATCATCATTAATGCCCTTTACGAGCTAAATTTAAAATTTGAGCCATCTTAGATTGTGTTACTTTAACAGGAGCATTTTGGAGGGAATTTATTTCAACCAAGCTCTCTACTTGACTTAGCGTTGAACCACTTTGAAGATTATACGAGATTTTTGAATTTGGAGCCATTTAGACTGCTGATATTCAACAAACGTTGACTCTGTGTATTCAATTTACTTTGATTTTACGCATTGCATCAGCGCTTCACCGTTCTAATGTACATTGGCAAACCAAACACGTGAAAATTCACCGACTTGATGCAAAGAACATGCTTAGATTTTGTATCACTTCTTTAACCTGAAAGTTTAGTCAATCGTAATATTGACGAATCCTTTTACAAATACTCAAGTACGGCAAGTAATACAGCACAGTGCTGTTAAATCTGTATTTCTCTTCGTCAATTTTAAAATGAAGAGGGCAACAGTATTAGTTTAAATCCATTTAATCATCGATATCTCAACACAGAAAAAAATATCACAAATTTCAAGCTACAAGTCAAGACGTATAGCAGTTGCAGACAAGTTTCTCATCAANNNTATTCTTGATTATTCATCCCAGTCATGGGCTGTCACGACTAAGCAATCATTGCTTCATCTTGAAGGTGTCCAAAGGAGAGCCACAAAATATATTCTTGGATATCCCCAGGAGATGAATTACAAAGAGCGTATTATTAAATTGAATTTGCTCCCGTTGAGCTACAGGAGAGAATTAAATGACTGTGTCTTTTTAGCTAAATGTTTTATTGGTATGTATGATTTAAATTTAAGACAGTTTGTCACATTTAAATCTCCTGATGACACTTCCATAACGATGCCACTTTTTAAAACTGAATGTTTTCGTCACTCGTTTTTTTAACAGAGCTTTTTACTCGTGTAGTGTAATGCCCTTTCATGGCAAATCTTCAACAAGTGTTAAGTCATACAAGTCTATTTTATTAAAACATTACACGGGTCTGTTAAACAAAATTTTTTATCTTGATAACACTTGTACTTGGGTGGGAAAGTGCCACTGTAAAAATTGCCGTCTCTGTTAATTTCTCTGTTTTGTTTTGTTCTGTTTTGAAATTTTTGTATATTTCTATTATTGTTATATTCTGCGTTTGTCTTTTCTGTTTTTAACTTTGTATGTGTAACTTGTTAAATGTGTGCTTTTGTTGAGGGTTGGTTTTTTATTGGTGTTAGTCACCTGTGCGACTCATCCTGACTTTATGTCAAAGCTGAATAAATGAATAAATAAAATAAAAATAAATATGACTCTTGCACCCTAAAGCCTTTTAAAGAGAAGAAAATTGAGGCAAGATGTGATCCAGTATCCCCAATTGTCGCACTGTCGAATCATCGAAAATTAAGCATGACGAGTGCCATCTGCATTGACGTTGCTGTATTGTGTTGGGGTTGCAGATGATCTTCATATTAGTGATAATTGTGGCATTTCGTACGGAACACAGTCCAATTCCTGTATAATTACAAAATTACCATGGGAATGCCCTCCTATTCACAGGCATGAATTATTCTGAAATGGGATCCTTTATTTCTCAAGATTGAGATAATTTCTCAAATAACCTCTCTTTTGCATCTACCTAAGACATAATTTGTGGGCGATTTTCTTCGTGCTGGCTGATGTTGGACACATGTAATATTATGTATCGAGCCACCTTTGCCCCTTGTAGCCAGAGCTTGTCGATGAGGGTTATCATGAGGGGTTAGGCCGGAGGACATCGAAGCATGTTCATGGTTTTACATGATGTCCTTCCACCATTCCTTTTCCTAAATATGACCCTCCCCTTTGCCAAACTTTATAATAAGATGGGTAGAAGAAAAACCCCAGTAGAGAATATATTCTACTCCAATCCGACTCCTGAAATGAAAATTAGAGTTGGAGTGTACGCAGCTGTAAATAAGAGTATTACTGCTGGCCAACAGAAGTTGACAAAATGCAAATAACATCGTACAATGCAATGATGTAAAAATATGAATTTTTCTAAAAGCAAAATGGCTACTGTTACTAATATCACGTTTCAGATTAAAAACTAACCGCATCGTCTTATTTGTAGGCCACCTTCAAATTGGACATTTGTTTTCTATATATTTACACCAAACATGTAAACAGTCAACACTGTATAAAAAACTTTTAAAGAGATTGCACCTCACTTTACAGTTGCCAAAATTACGAACAATAAAACAGGCTCTGACATTTAAACACCGGAGCTGCCTTTGCATATC
Organism: Ptychodera flava; assembly: GCA_001465055.1. Taxonomy (NCBI): domain Eukaryota; kingdom Metazoa; phylum Hemichordata; class Enteropneusta; family Ptychoderidae; genus Ptychodera; species Ptychodera flava. Next base: position 166,918 of record LD342676.1, read on the forward strand.
GGTATCATCTTCATAGGAGGAAGACATGACAAGTCCTAGGTAATAGTTGCCATTTACAAATTCGCATACAAAATTACACAAAGGATTTTAGCTAGTTTTGGGAATCTTTCGTGTCATTCTTGTATTTAATTTTTTTATATCTAGCATTATTAAAGAAATTTAGCTGTATTAAGAACTATGCTTGATTAATAGTAATTACTGGTTATTATGCGTCAAACAAACAAATGCTCTTCTTTACGGAGTGTAGTCTGGCAGAAGGGGTGTGGTGTTGTCTCTCTAATTAAGGTAGTGCAAGGTAGTCTAGGGTGTGGTGTTGTCTCTCTAATTAAGGTAGTGCATGGTAGTCTAAGGGTGTGGTGTTGTCTCTCTAATTAAGGTAGTGCATGGTAGCGTGATCGATAGTATTGGTTGCACATAGAATTGTAAGTACTTGTACTATGTCACTTATTTCCTCTGGTGTCGTCTAATGTTGTATTGATGTAATAGTTTGCATGGTAGCTGTCTGTATGTGTTAATGTAGGTTTCATATTGCTTATCGCTATGCTATTCTTTCGTCTGACCTTAAAGGGTAAAAAACAAACAAAGATTCTGACAGTTGTGTTTGTTAGTCTATCATAGATTAAAAACATCCCCTACCTTCTCCATTTTTGAAAAGAAAAGATGTTCATACTTGACCGTCATAGATGTTCACACTTGTCAATAATTGCATACTGAGGTTACAAAAAGGGACTGTTTGCCATTACTAGGAACTTTAGTTTTGTCTTTTCAATTTTCTTTAAATTCTGCGATCATCTGCATGACCGATTACTGGCTCTGTAATGCGACGAGAAACATTCACTACGTTCAGTCTACGAGTACTTTGAACTAGCCAACTGTGGCGACGTCTTCCATGGTTTTCCTCATTTAAAAGCGAGAATATACTGAAAGAGTCACGCTAGAGACCGAACGTTTCGCAGTGTTGAATGTTTGACGTCACTATAAAAGTTCCAATTTTTCCGCATTGACACAGAGTTGAATAAAAGGTAAAGATCAGTTAATTTTAGTAAATGTAAGTACTTGTATCAGTAAATTTTATAACCGGACCAAAACTTTCCACAATGATCATCGACTTCAATTCTTGAATCACACAGGAGATGAATGATGCCAAAGTAAAGATTTCTTGAGAAAAGTTTGAGCAAATTCTGGTTCAAGGGGGGGGGGGTCGTCATTAAGTTCCCATCTGTATAGAATTTGATAATAGGATGGAGAGAGCGGTTGAATTTTTCATCGACACGTTTGACAAGGTACACAAACAGCAAGATTGGTAATTGACCTCAATTTTTGAAGGACATGCTCTATACTCTTTCTGGCGGCACGAAATGCGGCGAGTCATGACAAAAACAACATATATCTAAACCGCGTTAACTATTAAACTTTACGGAACATTTATTATGACCATAAAATACACTTTTTAATACAACTACAATCCTCGCTTACGAAATTCTTCGTGATGGGTGTCGATGTTGTCAAAGTCTACAAAATGACCCATTTTAAGTTTTCCCTCTTCAAAGCGTGAAGAAAGAATAGACGTCCATGTAACCTGGTGAACGACTTTCGACGAAAGCATCACTCAAACGACGATCAGATGGCCTTCCTAAGTAAAATATTCAAGCTCAGAATACGATGTAGACGATGAATGTTCTTCCGCCTAGAGTCGAATCGGAGAAATGGTGAAGCAATAAGAATATATCGGTCAGGAAGGCCTAATCGTGGTCCTGTTATTGCCAAACGTACGAAGTCCATTCCTAGATTTTCTATATCCGTTGGGTTGCAATCACACATTCCAACCACTGGCAAACATTTCTTTGCATTTTCAGACAAACTGTTTGATAGCACGACATTTTTTCAACATATTCATGATTTCTGCGGTGATTGACAAGTTGAAATCGAGCTGAAAGCAATGAGGTTTATAAGCTTATGTACAGAACGTGTTTGGTGTTTGAAATCAATGATGAATCGCTCCCAAATTGTCGAACATTTCCCCCGATGTTGTTTCCATTGGGGGGGGACATTCACACCTCTTCATAACTCGTAATGTAGCATCATATTGTCCCGTTTCAATGCTACGTTTTTAAAGGTATACAGTCACCTGTAATCAACATATGCCCATATATGGTAAAAGGGGCGTTTCTTGGTATTCAAAATACCCATGTGAGGGCGCTGTTTTTAAAAAGTGGCCACCCGCTTAAAATCCGTGATTGGTTAGCTTTTCCTCTTTCCATGGTAACTGTGGCAAAATTGGAACAGGTGACAGTATACCTTTAAAGGGACATTACATTAACAACGCTTGAGTTCCGACAATAAATTTGAAAAGACCGTCAAGATGTGCGGTTATCCGAGCCGCAGATAAAGTAAGGAATACGTGCAAACCGCTAAGCTAATGGACCTAACCTTACAATAGAGTTACGAATGAGTATCAGATGACAAGGCTTTCTGCATTCGAATCTTAAGGCAATAGCACATCTCATGGACGTGAAAATTTAGCGCAGGATAAGCCCTAGCGCGGGTTCACTGATTCCGAGTTTAAAACTCTATGAAACCACGCCGACTGCCCTTGTGTTAATTTCAGGGGAGCAAATCTATTATACCAGCAAAACAAATCAATCATCTTTGAAACATTACGTTTGGGAAGATGTGTCATTTTCACTGAGGATTTCACAACAATGTCAAATTCTCCGGAGTCAGTGTAGTTGTGTGTGACAAGTAACAATATTTAAAGAGATTATCTCTCGAATAAATACCTCAACAATTCCGGCCATTTCAATTTTCGCTTTGATCATGATTTGCTGAAATGAAACTAATAAACCTAAGCAAATACAGTCGTTTGAATACATATCGAAGGTGTTTTGTATCAGAATATTCCAAGATGAAACTTAAAAGTAGTTTCAGATTGCTATAGTTTTATGGCCATGTAGGCCTAATGTTTTTTTCAAACTTTCGAAAATTACACAAGCATGATGTTGTTTTTGATCGAAGCCACTAAAATGAAAAGATTAAACAATGCCCGATCGATTAAAGAATGTTAAAGGCAATACGTGTTTCTTGATTTGATCGGAAGGCTACCTCCTTTGTAGAAATGCTAATTGCATACATAATGATGCACATGTCATGGAAGCTGTAAACGACATCCCTTGAACTAAATGTTCCGTTTGCCACCAAGCCAATCACTTTTAGTCCACCAACCTATATAAGTGGTGAAGAAACGCGACATTCTCAGTTAGCACGACTCCAAACCTCAAGCTAGCAAGATGGTTGGAAAGTTGACAAGCAACCAGGTTGCTACCAACTGCTGTAACTCGACATCTGCAGATCCAGATGTGTCTCCAGACTACGCAGGCGCTGTTCTAATGATAGGCCTGGCTGTGGCCATAATCGCAAGTAACTCTTTGATTCTTGTTGCTATTTTGACTTTCCGAAAACTGCGAAACAACTATGATTACCTCTTTGTGTTCTCCTTGAGCCTTTGTGATATCTTGGTTGGGCTACTGAACGTACCCTACGAAGCAACGGTGTTTATTCTGTGGTACCCATCCCCGCTAACATGTGCAACATTACGGGCTATCCAAGTAACACTAAAAACAACAAATTTCATGAATGTTGCCTTGATTACACTTAATAAGTACATCAAGATTTTCTACCCGTTTCGATACCCGTTTTTGGTGACAGGAAAGACGGTGTGTGCCGCCCTGATATTTGCATGGGCGTTTCCCGTTGCTTGGGCTGCCTACGCTGTACAGAAATTAGCGCGAGCGGAGAGTGTGCGAGTCGATATGCAATGTTTTCAAGAAAAGCCACCAAAACAACTTGCCATCGCATTCTTTACCACGAAGTTTCTTCTGCCTGCTTTGTTTCTACTCATCTGTACCACACGTATCGCCCTCTTGATTAGAGACCAGCATCGACGAATAGCATCGCTGAACGTATCAGCTACAGGACAGGCTTCAGAGCCTAGCTCTGTTTCGATGGCGAGTCAACAACATCTCACAAAAAAAGGAGCTTCACGCAGTGCGTTTGGCCGCGTCGATAGCAGCGACACTTCTCCTTTTATGGTGTCCAATCAACATTATCTCTTTGGTTACCACCTTATTATGTACACGATGTGGTGGCAGGATCTCCATTACGATCATTGCGAACATGCTGAGATTGTCACACCTGAACTCGGCAATCAATCCAATATTGTATTCTTTGGATAAATCTCTACGTGCAGCGTGTAAA
>LD342676.1:181019-196085 GCA_001465055.1 Ptychodera flava
GGCTGCAGCTCGAAAATCGTCAAAAACATGCCTGGAATATTTATGAATATGACATGTCATTCCCTTTCGAGATGTGTGTGAAAAATAGAAATAAATGCCAACGAATATCACGACTACTTACCTAAGAGAAGTCGCTTTGATTTTTGTATACAACCAATCCAGATTTAAGATAACGTGTTCTTTCAACAATGCCAACTTTTCACTCTCCATTAAATGGTATGGTAATTCGCTAAGTTTACGTAGGTTGAAAGAATTTTCACCGAAGACCAGGGGTTGGGACGCCACCAAGCGATCACTTTCACCTTTTACTCCGCTCTTTGTTGTATAGGGCTTCTTCTTTCCTGTAAAATCGAAATTAATTCACAATAAAATTGCAGCAGAATAAGACTCTGACATTTGTCTACATCATTTATCACAATTTTGACTCAAACTGTTCAGTAACATCTCTTTCGGATGTGTGAGAGTCTCTTCATCACCAACGTTGTAAATAAAGATGATTCCATCCTCAGGTTAGACATGGCTGTCTGTGCACTTCTTCAACACTTGGTTTCTGGTTTTCTGACATGCAAATTAACGGTCACCAATTACTCACCATCTGACCATATGCCGAGAAAGAAATCGCCAATATTTGAATGCAGCAGTCTTCTTGTTCTTTCATCAGCCAAGTAACGATCTCGTGCCGCCTCTTTGAACTGTCGATGGTACCATGACGTCACGCGAGCGCCATCAGCTCCTCTTTCCACCAAATATGGGGATAGTTCCGCTCGAATTCTCACCCATAGCAACGGGGGAAGGCGACGAATTGGCGGCGTCCAGTACTGGTACACATCATTTAGGACATCGTCGTCCAGTGAGAGGATATCCTCCAACTCGTTCTCCGTTAAACCGTTCTTACCTGTGAGTTGACGTGTGGAGATGTAAAAATAGCGTTACCTGTGGAAGGTGTATGTGTTTGAAACATCAAGCGTGTTTCTGAATGGATGGTGATGGTAATAGGTATAATCTGAGCATATAGTCTATATAGAACGAATTATTGTGAGGTTGTTGCAAGTATGACCAAACAGAGAACATAATGTAATATTATCCTTTGTATCTAAAGTTACTAGTTCGAATGGTCTGTTACTTTCTAAACATTTTGTTCAATGAAAGTCTTAAGTTCCCTCTCAAAGACAAAAACGTCGATATGCCATAATATTTACCAGCTGTGAGGTAGCCAAGGGCACGACTAACAAGCATTTTCCCATACAGCATTTCGACTCTCTGAAACAAAGCTGTGATGGCGTCCCGGACGTTACTCTCCAGGAGCGTTTCTTCTGGTTCGCTGAAGGAATGCCAACGACACGCCTCATCAAACGATATTTTCAGAAAGAGCGGCAAGGGGCAATTCTGACAGGCTGTCACAATCCTCTGCATCTGAGCTGTCGTCAGCCGTCTGTTTTGTAGATCAAGCCATTTGTGCAGGATGTTTGACGCGTCGCTTTCTTCTAGCGCTGGTACGTCAATGAAATTATGGTGTGATAGAATAGTCTGGTGAGAAAGATAAGATGGCGGTTGTGAAGTAAAAAAAACACGGACAAATAAATAATCCTCGGAGGTGCAGACGGCGCAATGGGATTCATTTTACTGAGTTGTATACTTGAAAAGGGCATTGGCAGAACTTTAGAGAAAAAATGCACTTTTGACAGTTCTTTCTTGCGATCAATATAATTAATATGTAACGTTATCCCTATGACTGGAGCGTGGTCAGCTTACGTAGCTTTCTACTAACGCTAACCTTAAAGGAGAAACAATCGTGAGTAAATAACAGATGTCGTTGCTGGTCCTTTTCAATATTTCAAAAGCATCCGTTTTTGAACATTAAATATATTCCATGGGCCTTACCTTCAAGATCGGATAGCATTCGTATTGTTTGTCTGGTAGTGTTGAAGCTACCAATTTTACATGGTCTGGCAGGTCAAGTGGTAACCAAGACAACTGGTGTGCGTCCCCTTCGTCATCTAGTTGATCAAGCGAGTCCAAAAGAAGAACTAGGGGGCGCTCTTTAGAAGCTTTACCTAATCTCTCTGGTAAAATTCTCGTAAGCATTTTCAGTGCCTGCTCGACAGAAGAAAATGTCGATTTTTCAGAATATAATTAAATAGTTTACTATCAAACCAGATCCAGCGCAGTATACCATGAGATTTTGACCAGTTCACGACATATTTGCACTTGTGATGGAAAGTGCACAGTGAACTGGACAAAAACCAAGTGGTATACCCTTTGCTGAGGTGGTTTATTACTGTATCAGAACAGTATATCGAAATTCTGGTATGAAACGACAAACATGAATTTCCCTCTTGCTGAGAGCTTGTGCATGTTCCAACCGTGCTATATTGTGAATACAGCAAGACTATTTTCACATCTCGAACAATCAGATCGCAGTATTTGAGCCAACGATATAATGGTACGATATGATAATTGTCAGTTCACACCATATTATCTCTGTGTCTTCTTCATTTCTTCCAGAACAACCGCAGTCGCCACCCTTGTCATTACAATTATCACAGTCATTATCATCATTATACACAGCTTAACTTTTACAACTACCACATTAATTATCACTATCATCATTATTATCATCACCACCAACCCACAAACTATGTCACTCTCATTGCCACTAAATCACGTGATATTAACTCACGTCGGGTGTTGGCTCGTCATCACCATAGGCTTTGCTGATTTGTCTGCAAATGCTGAACAGAAGACGTCGTACATTGCAACTATCAGGAGTAGTGCCCAGAAACCGCAAGATCACCACTGTATCCTTGGAGATCACCTTTCTCACCATCTTTGCTGCCATGGCAACAACTGATGTTTTGCCACAGCCAGAAACTCCATGCAGAATGAGAGGGGATTTCGCATCGCTGTTTAGGTAACGTTCGAGTTCCTGAAATAAGATTTTCAAAGTCATGATGACGGGCTACTTCTTGATCATCAATTTCTCAATAGCGCGAACCGTAATTTTTATTCGCAGTAAATCGTGACTAAGTAGGAACGAGTGGGGCATTGCGAAAGGCAGCCATTGTGATGTCAATACTTACTCTGAGTGTGTTCTGACGTCCTTGAAACATTTCACATTTATTTTGACAAAACGTCACATGCTGAGAAACTTCTTCGTAGAGTGGATCGGTGATGTAGCTCTTCGCACGTTCAGCAATGCCGTCCAGCACTCCCGCTTTGATATGGTTTTCAAAATCTTCGCATAAGTTTTCTATGTACTTTCTGTGTTCAACAACGTTCATCGGGTCAATGCCTGAAAGAATGATGGAAATAGTGTACCTTTAATCCCGCTAAGAGGAAAAGAAAATCAAAGAAAAAGACATGGTTTCCAACGCTTACCACTAGTATACGCCAAAAGATTAAAGACTACCCTCATGACAAGTATAAATCTCGATCAAACTTCAACCACAGTGCCCGCCCTTCAGCTAATAGGTAAGGACGACCATCACTGAGGGCGCGCTGCGAGAAGTTCATGTTTTCTCGATGGGGTTGGTCATTGTCAAGCAGATACCGAAACACTGAATAAATTAAAATCATAATGAGTGCAGCCTTCAAGTGCCTCAAAGTCTAACAATTCCTAATGGCATTAAAGCACTGATCATCAATTCTTAATTCTCTTAATGGAACGATTACACGAGACACAATTCATGAGAACGTTGTTTGTTTCTTAGTTTTTGCACACAGACTACAGACTCACCAGAGTTCGAATTACCTTTTTCTGTCCAGTTGACATCGTAAGTAAAGACGCTTTTGCGCGGGATTTTAACGAGAATCTTGTCTTTCTTCAACGTCTCTAAAAGTTCCCCCGCGTCGTCGTCTGAATCGTCGCCTTCCACAAATCTGGCCAATAGTTGCTCGTCGTTTTGCTGCTGGTCCACATTCTTCAAGACACGGTGAAACCAGACACACGACTTGTCAGGGTTCCCGGTTTCCATGATTCCCTTTACTACCTCATGTTCTGTGACTACAACAGCCATACCAGATTAATACTTCATAAGTCGTTATTTTTTATTTCTCTCAGGGGTAAAATTGACATTTTATAGTTTTACTGGCAAATGTAGTGTCAGTATTTTCTATTACAAAGCCAGCACTAATGCATGGCACTGATGTTGCATTCTCTTTGTGTGGAAATGTTATTAAAAACAGTACGAGGAATTATGTTGCATGTTTCCTTAACTTAAAGCAAAACGCACCTCAAAACTTGAAGGTGTAAACTTTGTTTCAAATGTCAGGAACAAAAATCACGGGTAACGTACGGTGCAGACGTTGGTATTCACAAAAACTGCCAACTGTACAATTCTGCAAGCATGCATTGCATGGATATTTCATGAAAAACGAAACCACTAAAAATTCAGTGCTGACTCGTAAGTTTTTCACAAGTATTGATAAGAGATATCAATTTTTATCAGCATCATTTGATGTCACGGTATGATCTGATCCACTTGAACTTTGTGTATTCGCTGGCAATTTTTTAGATATGTTCACCTAGTGAGGAAAGTGGTGTTATTTCACCTGATTATCACTAATTGTTAGCCTTGCAGGTTGATTTTTTTTCTTTAAATGGTAAGACTGCATAAAGCATAAGTGTGTCTGCACATATATTTTGTTACGGTTTAATTATCGTCTTTCGAAGTACGCTGATAAAGTAATTATTGAATAATCGAATATAACGATATTACATTCTGCATACTTATGCCGACCACAAATATGCAATTATAAAGATGTTAAAGATACTTTTGGTAATGTTGGGTAAATTCATCCAACCCCCACCCTATTGTCTGTTTGCAGTCTGGTGAGTGTATTGCTTCGGACCATGGCTAATGGCAATAAGTCTGCAATTATGTTATCGTAAATCTGGTATTGATACGTGCACTCGATTTGATGTTTTCCTCGCTTGTGATTTGTCAATATCAAATTACCCGACAGATGACGGTAACTGGAACTTTCCCAATGAAAACGTTAATGATAGAAATTTAAAATGTGACAAAGAGAGTTTTGTGAGAATTATGCAATGAAATCAAATGAATGTCATTTTATAAGGACTTGAAGCAGAAACATCTCCTGAACTCACTCAAGCCAATGAGGAGTCGACCACGGTATTTTACATGTAATTGGGATCTTTGGTAAAACTCTATACACTCCAGTGGCGCTAACGCTTAAAGTATATTCCAATTATACTGTTTTCTTTACAGTGCAGGAAAATAAAGTTTTCAAATGTAAAAAAATATAGTTTCTTGTCTAGTGTTCAGCCTTATGATACACTCTGTCTGTATGTAATCTTGTTGATACACTCTGTCTGTATGTAATCTCCCGAATTTTGGAGACTTGGTCAATAAAATTTATTGTCAATGGTAAAGCCCCAATGCTGATAACTTTCGATGGTTTTTCATTATTTTTATTTTATAAATCAATTGCAACTTCTTATTCTACTTACCAAAGAATGTTGAAACACCCACTATTTAGCTGTCAACTTTGCGTCTATATGTGTAAAATGCATGAATATTGTTTACATTTGAATTCTAGTCCAGACCAGAAGTCAGTTTTCAACAATAACAATGCACTTTACAACCATAGGAGCTGAGTTGACAAGCTGGATACTGTGTATATCAACATTCTTTGGGGAGAAGAACAAGGAATTATGGTTCACATTCAAAATAAAAATTGTGCAATTATCATCAAAAGTTAGCAGCGCTGGGGCTTTAAGACAAGCATCACATAGTGTGATCGCAGGAAAATACATTTCATCTCAGCACACGTTTTAGAGGAGACAAACTTTAATAAAATATTCACGGAAAAAAATAATGGAAATCTAATCAAAACTTTCTGCTATTGTCTCTGTGACTTGATTGTTCATGGTAGCAGGTAGGTTTCATGTAAGACAGAGGACAACTGTTGTAAAAACCATAGAAATTTGGTCACGTGCATTCAATGGCCAACATTCATCGATTTTAACTCTGGGGAGTGATGTACAAGGGAAAGTCGAACTTTGTTGTGATACTTGATGTCATAGGAATGATGTATGCGAATTTTCGGTGATCGAGAAGCTATGGTATGACTTACCCGAGTATTTATACTTGTTTGCTCTTGAATCTCCCTTGAATATTTTCTCTGACGCCTGGCTTAGAAATTTTCTTATTCTATCAGACACTGACCACCACGACGCCTTAGCCTGTCGCTTCACTTCCTCGTCTGTTGACTTGTAATCTGGCAGTATTGTGGAAATTCTCTGCAACACGTACATGGCAGGTATTTCATTCTCGTCTTTCTTATACCAGCTGCAAGAAAAGTCATTCGTTTTGGTTTATACTACGCACTACTTGCAGAGGAATTGTAGGTTTTTAATATCTGAAAACGTGTTTTTGTGATATTTTTATGATAATCTGTTCACTTTAATGGGACATCTCGTGGCTACCAAACAGAGGACAATCGCAACATCTGTTGATGTTGGCCACTGATGAGATGATGACCGATGACAAATATTTTTGTCCAAGTCAAAATCGGGTCACGCACACTCGCACACTCGCTCGAGAATTGGATCGTAAATTTTGAAATGTCAGCTTTTATAGATGATATATAGTCATTCGTAGAAGCGTGGACCACACGCATCGTGCGATCATATGTAATCCGAGCGAACAGACGTCGCCAAAATCGTGCTGCCGTGAAACGTCATCATGTTATTTAATTGGCAGCTAAGGAAAACGGCCAATTTAACATCAAGGGGTGTTCAGAAAGTGGAACTCCTTGCACCTGATGTACTCTGGCGTTCCAACTCATTGAAACAGCACTTTCATGTTTCGACAATACTATCATCACGAATGTGCCCTATAGGGGTGGGGGTCAGTGGCCACCCTGAGGTCTTGGATACATATGGTCTGTTTTGATGATTCTCAGTTTGCAGAAAAGGGATGGTTGACTAGGATTTCCGCGGAAATTGCAGTTGATGAAATTATTGCAAAATCATGTTTCCTTCAGTGCAAAAATAACTTTCACCGCGTGTTCTCGGTCACGCATGTCATGCTATTTCTCATTAGACCGTTGGGCGTTTTCATCGGATAACAAACGACGAACCGTGTCCCGTACCTGATACGTACCGCTGTCTGGGTATTGTCCGAGGACAAAATCACTGATTAACTGGTCACCTACTCATTCCATCTATTTGAAAATAATCGTTAGATAAATCGCTCGATCTACGTTTCCTTTGCTATTTTTATGATTTAAACGATCTTGCTCGGTATGAACGACTAAGTTTCTTGATGATCTGTTTCATGTACAGGAATTACGCCCGTTTGGTTAGGGAGTGGTGTCCGAAGTTTAATCAGATCATGCACACAGAGCAAGATAAATCTCCTTTTTTCTGGCAGATGTCCTGCTAGGGTATCCATCAATCGAGAATCTTGTTCCCCTAACTTCTTTATCTCTTGTCTCCAATGGAAGTGGATTTTGACATTGGCATGCAAAGTTCGATGTTTTTTTTGAGAAAATTTATAACCATACTACACGATAGTTAAAAGATGACATTCAAAAACACATTCAAAAATCAGCATATTCTGATTTTATTTTCAATATTTTTGTTTCTAATGTCAACTACAGTTTCTTGTTCTACTCCCAAGAGCATGTTGAAATACTCAGTATTCAGCTTGTCAACTGAGCCTGTACATTGTGCTAACTGTATTGTACGTGTTGACAAGTGAATTCTGGTCAAGACTAAATACAAATGTTAATAATAAAATTACACTTTACGTGTAGTGACACTAAATAGTAGGTTTTTCAACATGCTTTGGTGAACAGAACAACGCGAAGAACTTGAAAATTGCCATACAAAACAAAAATAATGGAAACAACCATCAAGGTCACAAACACTCAGGCTGGCCCTTAGACTGAAGCCACTTCTCCTTCGTTTGGAATGTTGGTATAACTGCTGTCGAACCTTTGAAATCTTTTTCCTACCCATATGCGTTTTGAATTAAAATGCATCTATGCGTGCAAGCAGGCGTTAGTTGAACTCTTTGTGGAACTCTGAAGTCATTGCTTGAATCTTTCTAGCAGACAGCATGTCTGTCGATCGACTGGCACGCAGAAATGCCACTTTTGAAAGTACGCGAATGATATATCTATAAACATTTCTCGCATTTTGTATGGTCCGACGTGTAGAATTTCGCGGAATTTAACTGTCTGTCTCAACTGCTTCTTTGGACAGTGTTCAGGTCAGTCATTCTTCAAGTACTTTTGTTGATATAGTTTACAGCTTGCAATCAGCGCTTTAGAAAGTACCTTCGCCCTGATTTAGATTGATGGCCTGACCAAAACACTGTGCAATAAATAAATACGTATGCGATCACAGCTTCTGTGGAGCAGTGATGTAAGTTCGCAGACCTCCACATGTGAAAGGCGTGGAGTGATCCTCCTTACCTTTGAAGAAGAGTTTTTTCTTCGTCCACCACAATGTCAGAAACCATGGATTCAAATTCATCGGCTTCTATCTTCCGAGGAAGAAGTCTCGTCCCGTAGCGTTGGCTCAAAAAGGTCTGTCAGGGTTTGAAAAGGGCAAAAAGAGAGTTATAGGACACGCAAAGCAGAGTACTCGATAGGCAAACAACATCTGTCTCCTAAACGTTATAAAAACAACCTGTGCCGATTTCTAAGGTTTCTACGGTATGAAAATACGAACATCTCAATTTCGTACCACACATTTGACCAACCATTGTTTTAAGAACTGTCTTTGAATTGGAAAATTTCGACTGTGTAGACTAAGCTGCGCGGGTAGATCAAAAATGTTAATACGTTAGTTAATGTTGTGTAGTTCTCACTGATCAATATGTTAGAGTTAAAACTTCATTACTTAAAGAGATAGACCGCTCAGGCTTCATGTTAGATTTGCCCGCTAAATTGATAATTCGTTGCTAACCATAGTGTTGTACACCGTGTTCACTGTATTGTAAGTGTTGACAAGTGAATTCTGGTCAAGACTAAATGCAAATGTTAACAATAAAAGAACATTTTACATATAGGGACATTAAATAGTAGGTTTTTCAACATGCTTTGGCGAGCAGAACAACTCCAACAACTTGAAAATTGCCATACAAAACAAAAATAATGGAAACAGCCATCAAGGTCACAGACACTGGCCCTTTTGTTACACAATCATGATGTTGAAAATGCATGACTGGATGTACATAGCCAGGGTTTTTGCTGGCATTACAGGGTTTTTGCTGGCAATACAGGCAAATTTACATTCATGATTGCACAAAATCTCTACACTTCACACGTAAAAAGTCATTCTACCGTCTCACCACAAAGTTTGGTCCACTAGATAACTTTTGACATGCTTCAATTTCACGGAGGCACAGTTCCGTGCCCATGTGATCGTCTGTAGCCTCGTCCCGGATTCCCCATCTCATGTCGACCACCTGAAATTCATAACCTCGTTCCTGACAAAACTTTTTCAGTCTTGGGTAGACACGTTCCATTAGAGCATTTCTTTCGTGGACAGTATCTGTAAAGAGAGTAAAGGAAAGAAAATTAAGTTGAGGATTTTGCAGCATATAATTACGGAACAATCGTAACACTCCCTCCCTCCCTCCCTCCCTCCCTCCCCCCTCTCTCTCTCTCTCTCTCTCTCTCTCTCTCTCTCTCTCTCTCTCTCTCTCTCTCTCTCTCTCCGATGTACACTACAATTCCTTACCTGTAAATGTTGAGCTTGTAAATATTCTGACAACTCTGGCGTTGGATGGACATTCAATCTCCAACTCACCCTGGAGAATGGCAGTAATGTGTTGTTCAACTTCTTCAAGACTACGATAGCCACGGTGTGCAGGTTTTCTTTCGTCGCTTCGTCTATCGGGTTTTCTCCTGTTTTCAAACATTTCAAGCAAATCAAATTGCATATTGCAAATGTTACAATCATGCACGTATGTTGGAATGGCCGTAGAAGGCCCCTTTTATTAGTTTGTACATTATTGACTACTAGTATACTGTCAGTCCATCAATAGGTAAAATGATAGATAGATAGAAAAATACATCGATAGCTCGATAGATCATACATACATACATACATACATACATACATACATACATACATACATACATACATACATACATACATACATACATGCATGCATGCATGCATGCATGCATGCATGCATGCATGCAGACAGACAGACAGACAAACAGACAGACAGACAGACAGACAGAAAGATTGACATACATACATACTTTACGTACATACACAAATGATAAGAGTTATATTCTACATGGGCAGCCGACAAGCCAATTTTCTAAATCGTAAGCTCATCCTCCCTCTCCTCTTTTATTTTTAGAATGTTTCAAATTGCCTCCATGGGAATATAATGAAATTTACTCGTCCGCTAATGAGGAAAAATTACAGGTCCTCATGTAAGTTCCCCGCCCGGTGATATGCTAAAGTTGCTCGCCTGGCCTGCTACCAAGAGCTGGAGATTGCTTACGGATACAATGTTGGCTATCCCTGACTTTCATGTTGTGACCTGTGCATTACGTTTGACCTTGGCACGCATCAAGGGTAGCTTGTGATCTTGGCTCTTTGCTTCATGTTTACTCTGGTACTGTTTCACGTCATTTACAAGAGCACTGGAATCTTTGTTTGATATAAACATGCAGAGCGATAAAATGAATGTCAGTTATAGGTGGACATGTTTTCGTGGGCTTGGTTACAAAAGCACTGATACTGTACTGCCTCGTGCGCCCCAGGACGGTTTAATCACTACTGGTGGCAATACAACAATCACAGAGCGAGCTCGAGGATAACAGAATCAGCTAGACGTCATGAACCAGTTGATATCGTGGAGGGGTGGGGGAACAAGGCATTTTTGAAAGTCACGTGAAATTGTTGTAATCTGTAGCAGGGAGAGGCAAACGGTTTAGCCTATACGGCCTGTAGCAAATGCTGCGATGAAATCATGTAGTGATGAAGTATTGTATGGCTTTCCGCGGTCACTGTTGCTAACGTTGGAATTCGCGGGAAAGTATCTTCAACAATTTTCTTTCATTTCTGTGTAAGTTATTAGGGTGTACGGTCCGAAACTGCGGTGTTCATGAAAAGATAACTAAAGTTGTCAGTGTCTACTTTACTTTAGTAATGCGTTTGCACCATGATAAGTATTTATGAATGCAAAAATACAGCCTCGGTGTATGCGCAGTTTCGGACAGGTGATCCCGAGATGGACATATCCTAATAAGGAAAGATAATTTTGCAACAACTGGAATAACAGGAATAAGCTAAGTACGAGATGTAATCTAAGTAAACTAACTGTGGAATAGAAAAAAAAACTGGACCAGACTTCAAAAAACTATTCAAGTTGGTATACGATGCTGGTTAAATCAAATTCGACAAAAAACTAAAAGTTTGTCTTACTTCTACAAAACGAGCCACACCCTGAAAGTATGTTCCTCATAGAATACCGCTATATATCTCTACCCTGGTATCAAATGATACAGCGTGCACGTGAATACGTTAGGTTAAGTTGTACACTTCATGACCGACGGAAACGTGAATACGTTAGGTTAAGTTGTACACTTCATGACCGACGGAAACGTTTTCAGTTTCGCCCAGTCCTCTATGAAATCCTCTGGTGCTATTTCCCCGGGCTATTTCATGGACATTGTGCCTATGCCAGAATGCTTATCAACATGAACGTTTAATACATACAACGCTGCGCTGCAGGAATACATGTGTTGTTGCATTGTCCCTTTTTTCTGTAGTTTATTATAGAAAATGGAGAACAGTTACTTTTCCCTGACCAATAGATTTTGCCAAAGGGGCCTATGCAGATAGCAAAGGTGATCAATGATCTTCAAATTATGCATGGATCGTGTGGAGTTCTGATCAGTCGATAAGACAACACAAGGGCCATTATTTTCGGCTACTAATACACATGCAGTATACACCGTACAGGATTGTGGTACCCTTTAATTCATGTGAGATGCTCAACGTGTAGGATATTACGTTGCAACAGTCCTGTCCAATAAAAGACAGTTTAACAGTTGTCAGCAAACCAATGACGGTCAATAAGATCACGTCACCGTCGGGGGAGGGGGGCTTGATTAATTTTGCTCTTGCAAGGTTTAGTGTTATTCGTACGATACCGTCGATAGCCTCACATATCACATATGAAGAAGATGTGATTGATTACAGGTGCCTGCACTAACCACGATGGACTCGCTATGTAGATAACGGTCACACCAGACCATACGGTCTAGCAGACAGTACCCCCGAATTAGTGGGATAACATTGATAACACGTCTATACGATGCGTCAATTACAGCCCGAGACTGCACCGTGTACGAAGAAAACATGGCCGACCATTTCACTCACGGCTCACCTTTGCAGTCCGCGGTCGTTCGTGGCTGCTGTCTGCCCATTTTTTGCGTTGCCGGCTCCTTTACTTGGACCACACCCCATCTTCAGGATAAGTGGTGAATCTTACAGGAATCATGCAGCAATGGTCTCTCTATGGAGCCAATACAGAGCAACATGTCGTCATACAATAACGCAGCACAATATGGCTTCACCTCGCTGTCATGTCATTGTATACCTTAACAACAATTTACATAACAGTAGGTGACCTCTAACCTGTCTAGTAAACAAAGCTGCCAATTAGATCAAAGAACTGATAGATTGCCATTGCTATTTTAATTTTTTCCTCCTATTTTCTGGAACTTTGGAAAGGTTTCACATTCAAGGAGCTCTTTAAATATGACAAGGAACATTACGTCATCCTGAATATTGGCTACAAAACGACTTATCCGTAATGTGCTCGAACGTTGTTGCAAACGTCAGAGTTACATAATACGAACGGCCTCCGTTTCAATATAAATGGTATCTCAAATCTATAAACTCGATTAGCATAGCCCTTCTAAGACATCTTCGATAATCAGTTATTGTATTGCCTATCGTAAATCGAAACAACGCATGACTGGTAGGGCTTCAGATTCCCTTCATGAAATGAGCAACAAGACTGTCAGTTTGAGCATGGTCCCTCAGTCAGTTATGATCATGGTGTATGGCCGGGACCGTGGTTTGAGTTGATAATTTAAAACAAAAAAGGGGAAACACTTTATTTGAATGCAGTGTGTTGTTTGTTTTAATGTTATTCTCTGATTACTTCACTACTATTGTTAAATAAGTTACTTGAAAAATCTAACAGGTTCCCAATTTTGTGATAACTCCGCGTTATAGCGGCGTAATAATCTCTTTCATAAGCTTACCTTAAACTCAACACATTATTGTTTGTCAGATATTAGGAATCTCCATTTAGAATAAAACATCCTATCGTTTCCAAACAAACAATGTATTATTTCATCAGCATAAACTTTCAATTTTATACAGTGAAAGTATAAGACACTAAAGCAATGTCTGCATACTGCGCATCCGTCTCGGCATTGCATCACATCGCAGAGAATTCCTTTCACATTACGCTTTTGTCCTGACTTGCAGAACTTGAACTATCTGTGTCTATTGCTGTTGCATCGCTTCTTATTGTCATTCACGTTACATCAAAGATCGTATCATCACTGATCAGATTCAGTTATCCTTGAACATTTTTCAGGGAAACATCACAGCGGTTTCTGATCAAACATGTTGCGATGCGATGGCAGTGCACAGGCTAATTATACATTATTTGTGTTGATTTTTCCAGTTATGATCAAAAAACAATTATTTATACTGATAAATTATTAATATGAATGTTAAAGAATAAATAAATCTTGCTTTTTTACGAACAATGTCGTCTATTTTGTGTAAATACCTTCTGGAAACCCCATTGTTGTTATAATTATGATTATTAATAAGTTATGATTATGTTTAATGAAATCATACTAACACATCGTAATCTGCTAAGTAAACAACCCTCTGGAAACTCTTATTTAGTTCACAATCTATGCAAAAATATACAAGTGACACCATTGCCCACGTTCAGTCTAGGGCGAAAGTTACTGCACTCATTATATACACTGTGTAGTAACTTTCGCCGTAGACTCAACGTGGGTCATGGTGTCACTTGTATATTTTTGCAGAGATTGTGAACTCAGGGTTTCCAGAGGGTTGTGGGCAAGATTTTATTATTCTGTAACATTCATATTAATAAATTATCAATATTCATAATTAATTTTTGATCATAACTAGAAAAAATCAACACAAATAATGTCTAATTAGCCTGTGGGCAGTGCAGAGTCTAGTTCAGGGATTCGACCATGCGATGCGATGACAATACAGAATTTGATTGATGCAACTAGGATGCGATGCAGACGTAATGCGAATTAAGTTGTAAAAGTCAAAGAGGCAAAAATGCTATGCGGATGTCGTCGGATAAGTTGCGTTTAGGGCGCGAAAAATGCGACAAGTTAAAAGATAGCTATCGTGTTTTTGAACATCAAGTTCTGTTTTTAAGATGACGGACTCGACCTCGGAAACGACGAAGTTTATTAGCAATTTTTGTTATGTCACAGATGGATGTAAGCCATGTAGAGTTAGTGAAGCAATTATGAACAGAGCCATTTGTTGTATAATCTCTACTATGTAATTTATTCAATAATTTATCATAACCCTAGACAGGCGTTTTAACGTCTTGGAAAAATTGAAAGGCTATGGTTAGTGTATGGTCATGAACAATCATGATATTTTCATCACGTCTTGCAATGCTAATGATGGGAAATTTTCTGTCTGTCTATTATTGTGTATTTTCTGCAAAAAAATCACCGAGCGAAATTCTCTGCAAGTCCCATGTCTGGGCAAACCATGGAATAACACCAAATACATATCTATACAAACGGAAACAACGCGGAAATCGGAGAAAGTGATTGTCTTTATCATTGCTAAGGAAGAATAGATCTTTTAGTTTTTGAAGAAAATAGAAAGAAATTGCTAGAATTTAAATTACACTTAGCGATTTTAAGTTTTTACATCCGGCTATGCATGGTATTTCGACATAAACAACCTTACAAAAGTTGGCATACTGGTGTGAAAGCGATTTAACTGCTCAAGCAGAATGGAGT
>LD342676.1:201934-213705 GCA_001465055.1 Ptychodera flava
ATTCAGGATTTTATCTATGAAGTTTTTATGTGGCAAACAAGTGATCTCCTCTTCTCGTTAAATTCGTTAAAATTCAGTTATTCAGAGTAGTGTAAGTTTCACGACACAAGCTTGTTAAACAAAAACTGGTTCGTCCACTTCGTATTCCCTCTGAGTGCTACACTTTTCGATGCCTCGTCACGTTTATGTTATTATACTGAAGCGGTTGGTGGCGCTATACACTTCGGTCCTGAAACTTCCACTGGAATGCAAGGAATAAGAAGAATGTAAAGAGAGAACGGGACATCATGAAATTGAAGAACACATTTTTAACTCTATGAATACACTCGGTCGACAATATCCAGTGCTCCGAAAGTGGTACTAGTGAGAGTAGACGACCTCTGAATAAAAAATAATATTATGTGACAGCATTTAGTACATTTCTATAAATAGATTTCTACATATACCTGGTGGCGCATATCGTTATGTATCGGTTGAGAGGAAATACTACCAGGTTTTACAGATTATTCAACAGATTTTCTTTTATTGGAACAATTTTGAAAATCAGTAACATAATAGTCTTTCAATGCATCGCATTACTTCAACTTACTGGGAACTTTATTCTTATTCATCCAGTTCGAAAAAAGAAAATTTACAGATGTCAAGTTAACAGAAACTTATTCTAGTACGTCTTTTCATGCATGGTTGCAGGTATCTACAATTGCCTGAAGGCTTTTTGCACGTTTGCTGAACGTTCACATTATGATCTCGTAAGATCGACGTTACATTAAATTGTAAAACAATATTCTATATACTGGCTGTCAAATGAGTGACTATTATAATCTAACCTTATTGCTCCAGTGCGGCTAATCGTTTTGCTCGGTTTTGAGTATGGTGAAATTTTGAACCATATACACATGTCCAACATCAATAAAAAAAAAACTACCCTGGAAATTTTAAGGGGTCATATATCAAACTTTATGGCAAGCGAAACCCTGAAGATTGGGTTTCGTACATCGTCAGGGTATTACAGAAGACTGACAGCGACAAATCTCTCACAAACGAACTATGGCTTATCCCGCCATGACCCGCCAGGGTAGGAGCGTTATTAATCAAGGGAAGTTATGCCTTTGATGACTGCCGACTGATCTGAATTTGCAGTACTGATACAAATCAAACCTTCTCTGATGCTACCGGCCAAAGAGAAGGAACTGCGTTAACGAAATATTTATGGTCAGAGACGGGTGCGTTTTAATGAGTAAAAATTGAAATCAAATAGGTTGAGATGAACAACACACAATTCTCACATATCACAGACGTAAAAGACTGATAGAAAACGAAACGACATACAGACATTCAGATATAAATACAACCTACAAAACAGAAGAGCAACACGCTTGTAGGTTGACAAGGAGACAAATGCTGCTACACAGAGAAGTAAATTAGTTGGGAGAGAAACTAGAATTATCTATCAACAATACAAATAATCACACGACTGCATAGCTTTGATCGAAAGAGAGATCAGAAGATGCAAAGAAAATTGTGGAAAAGAACTTGGACAGATTAAAAGACAGCACGGCCTGTGAAAGTTATTCATATGCTAGGAGCGTGTACCATTGTATAGCATTTCAATTTATTACATCCGTATTGCAAGAGGAGGCAGTGACCACGTTCCCTGGAATGAGCTTTGCTTTGGTTTTGGCGTTAAATTACACAAAGATTGACACACGTCCCATCGTAAAAGAGAGTCAGGAAATTAATTGATGGCAATGATTTGCTGTTCTCCCGTTGATTTATTTCACTTGGGTTCCTTCGTAAGAGTTTAGTGTGTTTATGTTTCAACGGCAGTGTCATGGGTTCATGTTTTAAATCATTCAAAGTTGTTTTAAAGTGTTCATATGAAGACCACATTGCCGACGTAGGGAGCTCACATGCAGTATGTGTTCTACGTTTCATTCCTTTCACTTGCATGTTGGAATCTATATATAAAAACGTCATCAAAAGATATTACGTTACATGTGAGTTATGTTACACTTTCGTGGGCGCCCTCACCGGTTTTTCTAGAGAAATTTGCGCAACCTGTGTTTTGGTGTCATTTTCAATGACTAAACCTAATTTTACATGCCAGACCATATGGGATTCTGGTTGGCATCATGTTTCAAGACTATTCTAGATGATTTCAATAACTAAAAGGGTACATGTACTTTGAATGAAACAAACTCGGAGACTTAGCACATAATATTAAGCCATAGCGGTGGTGAATTACGGAAAAGTTCCAATCAAAATGAATGAGTTTTCTTCAGTCACAGCACGAGGGTTGTAATTTTTAGAAATATAAAAAAAGCTGGTCTCTAGCTGACATTGGTTCGCAAAAGTGATAATCAGTGGAAGTCCATCTTCACCAAGGCTATATTCTACACTTTTTCTCATCCGAAATGTTGCTGCAAATTCATCGCAGCGGCACCGCAAAAATTCGATTCAGTTGGACAACGTTGCCAATAAGAAATTCAAAGTTTTCAAGGCATCTTTTGATTTTGCTTCAAATCATGGTTTAGAGGATCTATATATACACACCGCAACGATACATCAGAAAATCTTATAACCTCCACAGAACAATCATCGCCGGTAGATAACGTAAATCTGTCCTTGTAACAAATTCCGCCGAGAAATAAATGAATTATCGATGGTGCTCGGCATTGTATACCCAGAGAGTGATCGATACTCTGTTCATAAAAAAATCCAGAAGCAACTGTTTACTCAGTCGCTTTTACTGCATACGTGATATTTATTGTAACCTTCATGATGTACCACCTATGAAGTTTTATAGCTATGAGGCCGTCTGGTTTGATTCCATTACACCATTTTTTGTGGCTTTGTGAGCGCAAGACATTGACGGCACAATTTATACGATTTTTGGTCGGTAACTGCTATTGTGATCTCTGTGTAAGCTTATATCATTTGTATTTGATAGATTCGAACTTTGGAAATTTTGTTTTCACTATGAGTGTCAGAGAATTTTAATTTTATTTTTCCTTAAAACAGATACCAAACATTTCACCAGTTGCGATCGTCCACCATTTCAATCTAGGGACGGATCACTATATCTTGGAAGGGGGTTAGAGTGAACATCCATAAGTAATTGACGGCATGACAAGGACAGAAAACGACAGCTCCGCCGAAAGGTAAGTTTATCAACGGTTGTCTCAAAGGATTTGTCGAAATTGCTCTGAACAGAAACCTCAATGTCGACAAATTAGTTTATGAGTGTCACCCGAGATTAGTAGACGGTGAAACAAGTACTTGGCGAACGCACTTTATTTATTTGTAACCATAAATACGGTCAACACGAAGAAATAACTTGAAAAACATCAATATCATGATAAACCGTAACGCACCACCCCCGTGCCTCTGTGACTTTTTATCGACGGAACAGCAGTGATTTTAAAAACAGTGACAGAGCTGGAGTATTTCAGGTACGAGTATTCGAGAAGTGTCTGTCCAAAATATTGCTTTTACCACCTTGCACAAAAGTGGAAAACACGTAGAGGGCGCGTTCACTGCTCGGACTACTTTCAGTGTTTTTACTCAAAGAATCATTCATTGAAGATTACCATAATACTACTAATTGTTTGCTTTTCTGCTGAGTTTCCTCTTCAATAGTTTATAAGGGTGATTAATGATAACTGCCCATGTGCTGACAGCCATGTCCATAAAGACTATTCGTTTCTCTTCAGAGATGATGATGATGATGATGATGATGATGATGATGATGATGATGATGATGATAACGACGACGATGATGACGATGATAACAAGAGCAAGAGGGGTAGACAGACAGACAGACATAGAGGCATACACACCTAGAGACAGAGACAGACAGCTAGACAGCTAGACAGACAGACAGACAGACAGACAGACAGACAGACAGACAGACACTGGGTGGAACTGTCTGTACAGTCGGCGAGACTAAGCAAAAGGATAAGCTAAAAGCTGGCACGATTGAAATTATAAGCGGGAGTACAGAATTCCTTTCAACATTGACCATGAGACAAACATAATCACAACAGCTCTTGCTGTAACGATTATCAATGTAACTATAGATATTTATTGAACGAATAGTCAAATCAGAGCATCGGCGGCACTGTACAGTCCTACTTTTTTGGGTACAGTTCATAAGCCATACTTGCCCAAAGAGAGTCAACGATAATTTGTCATTCGTGTAAATTCCTTTTCAACTGTAACCCTACGACAGAATATTACAACTATTTATCAAAATATTTATCACCTTTGAAAAACAAGGTTGAACTTTAATCGGCAAAAAAGCCTTGGAATGTTTATAAAATGTTTATCTTCGTCTCAGTGATGACAAATACAAGTCTACAATGCTTTAGGAACATACATTTCACAACAAGTTGGATAATTATCATTCCATAATAGCCACTGTAACTGCCATCACGGTCAGTTTCTTTATATGTAAAGAAGTTTCTTCATATTCCAGAGGAAACTAAACAAAGATATGACTTCTGAAAATTGAGATACTTCCTTTATAAGGGTAATCGTTTACAAGGAGCTAAATAGCTTGCAATTGCCATATGCAAAATAACCTATGTCAATAACCTGAGAAGAACATCGCTTAACCCTTTACCCTAACGTTTTTAGCTCGCGTGTTCACACACATAAGCTACGGGGTGACATGAACGTTAATTGCTACTTGGCATATTTGATGAACTTTCCTGATTGGGATATGTATATCTGGATTGATTCGACCACAGTTGACAAAATTTGCAATACGTACATAAAAAATACCAGGATTCAACATTATTGGAAGTCATTCAGCATTAACTTAAACTAATTACCAATTTGCATATTCAACGATCTTTCCTAATTAGGGATATTTGGATTGTAACGAAACTTTCTTTGTAGGTTAAGGATACTTGGATATAACATTATTGAAAGCTATTTTAAACCAGCTAATTACTTATTGGAATATTTAACAAATTTTTCTAATAAAGAATATATATCTGAATTAACTTGATCAAATTTGACAAAACTTGCTATGTACATTGAGATGGGTATGACATAACATTATCAAAAGTCATTTGGCACTTTTACTTCAGTTAATCACTAATTTGAATAAGTAACAAAGTTGCCTATTATAAGGGATATCTGAATGGATTTGATAAAAGTTGATGAAAGATACTATGTACACTGAATACACTATAACATAATTGAAAATCATATAGCATTTTTACTTCAATTACTAATTTGCCTATTAATGAACTTCTTAATTTGGGATATATAACAATTAGGCTTGATCAAACTATAACGAAACCTATGAAGTGAAACAGAGGAGCATCTGTTCATATCTGCTCTAAATTTGATGTAACAAAGAATGTGCTTACTATCACAATGGATGATATTTCCAAAGTCACAGATTTCTATGAAGGAGAAAGCCATTCAACCCGTCTCAACAAACGCGGAAAGGGGGCCGGGCATTCTGTGGTTCCATTATTTCTGGCGGGGGGGGGGGCGGAAAATTCGTTTTCGGACACAAAAGTACCCTATTTAGCCTTTCTTAAATGTCGTTTAGAAACACATGACCAAGGAACATTGCCAATACGGCAAAGAGGCTAGCTGTGAGTGCGGACATCGCCGAGTAGCACGGCACATCTGTAATTTCGCGTTGTTTGTACATGGTCACGTTGCTGGGGCAAATATTCTCTCCCTGGGGAGCGATGGTGTCGAAGTCGCAAAGGATAGACAGGTCGTCCCAGATCTCCTCAGTGTCCGGAAAGACGGCAGATTCAGTGTTTACTTCGTCGGGGAAAAGATCGTCGCCCTCCCTTCTCAACAGAATGACGTAGTTGGTACCGTTCTGTACGACTGAACGTGAGCATGATGTCAACTCGCCCATGTCTTTCACAGTTTCAATGCTGTTTATGACGGCCGCTGCAAGAATATCAAACAAAAAAACAGGACAAACGGACTGCGTTAAAGATTCGAATAACATCTGACATAAGGTATGGTGATCATCCTGAACTAGACGAAAGGAATCTATCGACAGTTGTAGCAGATTTTCACAGTTCGCATCTCTCAGTCTGATCTCTGTTAGGGTTAGTGTATCAACATTGATCAACACTAATGATCGCCAGGGTTCAATAGACGTGATGGCCATCATCTCAATGAAAAGCCAATTATTAAGACGCTGTCCTGACGATACTATGGGGCATATGACGAGAAAATACACTGATCAGTAAATATAAAAGCCTGCTTGAAGCGTCGGTGACCTAAAGCGAATTTGACTGGAAGTTTGTCACTTTTGATTTCGCATTTGAGTCAGCAGTTACAAAAAAAAAACTATGAACACTGAATTGTTGTTACAGGGACAAAGTCGGCCATTTTCATGTTTGATGTTAGATACTACTTATATTGTTTTACATGTTGACAGATAATAAATGGGTGACCATGCATATATTCGACCCCGGTTTTTGAAAAATGGAATGAAACCATTGCAAAAATCAATTAATGGTCATGACCGTTTATTCATTTACGAAATGGTTTCATGTACGGTGTCTAAAACCGGGGTCTAATATATGCATGGTCACCCATTTATTATCTGTCAACATGTCAAACAATATAAGTAGTATCTTGTATCAAACAAATTCATGAAAAGTGACCGAGTTTGTCCCTTTAAAGTTCGGACGATTATCAGGAGTAGTGAACACTGACTATGTATAACATTTAAATAGATTTTGTGGAACGTTTTTGCGTTGATGATACATAAAATGTATTTATTCAAAGAGAATATTACAGTTAAGGGAAATTCTAGAGTATAAATGAATCTGTACATACAAATCTTGTTTTCAGGAAGCATTATATCCAATGCATTAATCTGGTACAAGATAAATCTAAAATAAGCTCCCATAATGCATTCAAAAAGATACGTCTGAATGAATGTTACTAATGAAATACATGTAATCCAAGTGTTGGTTCCCACGTTGATATTTTTTGAACTGAGGACGGATTTAATTCAGGTCATATGAGGAGAGCAACTATTTGACAACACTAACAGCAACAACGACAATAATAATAATAATAATAATAATAATAATAATAATAATAATAATAATAATATATAATACATGCTTACTGGTAACGGGTTGTCTGCATACATGGCCACACCCATTTGAACAGCAAAGCTCACTGCCTATACACTCTGAGTCAACGTATGCACCGCATTCTTCAACACATATTCCACTCTGCTCAGGGCCAACCACGGGACAACCCGTTGTTGATCCTATAGAAATAAAAAATTAAGTGACTGACATTCTAGCTGTCTTAATCGAATTTCACACTGGCCGATGAGTGACTACAGAGTATAGTGTATATTGCGCTCTTACCCGGGTGATTGTCAAGATGGTTAGTTACAGCGCCTGTTTATTACCCTCACTGCAGGGGCCATGGTTGCTTGAAAGAGATGCTATTTCCCAAGCCTATTGTCCGAGGGAAATAGCATGTGTTTCTGCTAATGCATTGCCACGAGTGATTATAAAAAGGGCATATTACTGCCCGAATAAAGATCAAGAACGAAATGTTTGTTTGTTTTTATAACACTCCTCACGTTCATCGTCTTGAAAGTAATTTGCGTTCACAGGCCAATAATGCACGACTTGAAAGTTTACATCCGCGTAATATTAATGTCGTTATCATATCGAATGGATGTAATATCCACATCTTTGTTATTAATGAGCCCTTCAAGTTCCTGCAATGTTGGGTTGCAAAATACCGCTTTTATATGTCAAAATATCGTCGCTTGCTGACCATCGACAATCGTTCCATTTTACTATCGCTTCCTTGCTACAGTCAGCTGAGTCAGCGTGTGATCAGGTGTCCGAGCAAACAACGAACTACTTCAGCCGAAACATACTTTACCTCTGACATCATGTTTTCAAGCCATTTGGCTCTTGCCCAACCTATTTCCCGTCATGTTACTTGAGAACTGGTGAGCATGTGGAGCGTTATAATAAATGAATAATAATACTGTGGCGTTCAATAATTTGAGACACTTTCATTGGCCAATTACTACGATATGACAGACTATTAATATCTGATATATGAGATGTTATCATTTCGGTGAGTGTAACAAGAAAACAGATATTCACTGATATAAAATATAAAATAGGGATTAACATAATCCCCTACTGGGACAATTTGTAATACACCTGAACTGGGCAAAATTGAAAATGGTTTGGGATTTTCAAGTACCGGACGGGATATATCAACCGAGCGCAAATGAGGTTTATAGGCGTGTTCATCATTGTACGTATTACATGATATCATGCCCAGGGAGTCAGGTATTACTGAATTTTTGCAAGCTATTTTGAGAGAAGTCTGAAACGAATGCTATAGAATAGCCGCTGATTGGCTCTTTGGAATCATGAAGACACTGAGTTTCAGCCAACCAATTGACTGGGAATTTGCTTGACCATATTATACGACACACCAGTATATCGCCCATGAAATTTTCGATCAAATTTTAGATAATCCTTGATTTGTTTGTATTATAATTGGAGTAAGGTGCTTCGCGATATCTAACCTTCATTTATGCCAGAGGAACGTCTCAGTAGGCCTAATTTAGTCGGCTACGCCTCGCCCGCTAATTTTTGGCGTACTTCTCGTAATTGCCTATGAACAAATGTCTTGTAGCCAGAGCGTTGCCCAATATTCATTCAATCATACAGTAGGTAGAGGGAGCAAAGTCTATGCTTCAAGTTCAATATCATGGCGTCACTGGGTCATTGTATAGCGCGGAGTCTTCCTTTAACTGTGAATATGCTTAGAGGCCGTCGATAATAAAAGCCTAAGCACGACAAACGTAATTCTTTCGGGGGGGGGGGGTTAAAAGCTTATTTCGTTTTGTGTGCGTCAAAATCGCATAAGGATTTCCGTCTATTGTTTTCTAAACCATGACCACTTGTGCAGTGGGGAAAATGCAGAGCTGAATTTACTGCATGATTGTGGAGTGAAAAAAGCATTGAAACACTCGCAATTTTATTTTTGAATTTAATACACTTTTCTGATCAAGAGCTGCGCAGTGCACTGACACCTGCGGCATACATTTTTAGCGAGCGTCATACACGTTTGAGAGCGAAACAACGCTTCATAGCATAGTTTTGAGTTAAAAGAAAAATGTACAACTGCGGGGACAAACTACCCTGTTTGGAACTCAAGTTCCAAGTACAAGTCACCAGATGTACTTGAAATATCCAGGTGACTTTGAACGATTTGTTGATCGATGCATACTGATACAACTATGGTCAAGGGAGAACAAATGCAGTAGTTTTGAGGGAAGCCAAGGATGCGTGGAAAATGACATACAAAATTGTGCCCTTCAGGTATTTTTTCATGGGCGTGCGGATCGGAGAGGTGTGAGTGGGTTTGTCAGAACCGGCATCATAACACGAAATTGATTTCGCATAATAACTTTCGTTTTGAGGGGGGAGGGAGGGGGTTTCAAGTAAAACGTGCGTCAGCTTTCACAATCGACGGCCCCTCATAAGAATACACACAACACACATGTCAAAATTCGAAAACAACATGCAAATATGTTACATTTGTGGATATCGGTCAACGTGTCTGCATGTGACTGCGTCTTTTCGGCATCGGACAGTCACATCATTCACACAAGTTAGTATTTTGATTATGAGCTGATAGTCTACGATGTATACACGGATCTTTGTCAGGGCTTTGGTTATTCGATAAAATGTAAAGGCAAACACCCACCTCTCAACACGCAGTAAAACTCGAACTGGGCGTCGTAGGCACCGGGCCAGGCAAGAGGGTGTTCTTCTATGGGTGTTAACTCGATTACCTTTCCATAAGCGATGATGTCTGCCTGGGCGGCCCGTCGAAGAAAACTTTGAGGTCTCCAGGTACCAACCAGGCTGCACGCCAAAGCGGTGTGTTTCGTGACCGTAAAACTCAAGGCAACCAAAGTCGACATAAATAGTACGGAACAGCGTGAACAATACATGTTTTCACCTTAACGTTTAGTGCGTGTTCGCTTGCCGTTTCATAAAAGACGCCGTATGAACAAAGGTTGTAACTTGTACACGGCTTCTGCGGGTTCACCTTGGTAGTTGTCTGAGATTTTACAAAGCCCTCTATAATGAGATTGTGTATCGTCCTGAGTATCAGCACATATGACGTCTCTCCAAAGGTTCTGGTGTTCTAGCGTGCGTTGAATGGTTTACAATTCGTGACGTCGTGTTCGTGACACGGCTTCAATCAGTTCAATTTCCGCGACGTGCTGTTGTTGTTTCGATGGCAGCGTACGTCAGAGCGCCATTGTATTGTGTACCCAGTATTTGAGGGCGCTGTTATAAAACTGCGTGGAAGGCTGCACACCTGTCGGGGTGACGTCAAAAGTTCAACGTACGATAAAAAACTTAAATCCCTAAGTTCCCCTAAACCACACATCCCCTAGAAACTTGATTTACAATATTGAAACATTGCCGAAATCAGATCACATCGACGTGTAAATTATCAAGTCGTGCACAAGAAATGTAGCAAAATATAATTAGAAATTCCGGGTGCAACAGAGGCCAACAGCTTGGATTGTTTACGCTATGCTTACGCTAACTAGGACAGGGGCGGTCGTGGATGTGTGTTAAAAACCCTTCTGGCTTCACCATGAAAGTGCGCATTTCTGCTGTATTTTTTTTTCTTCAAAACATTCATTCCCTAGGCAATTCACCTTAAATCGATTTGTCGGACAGAATTTTTTTTAGGTCATCCCCCTCCCCACTAAAAGTATCCCACAATGAACTTTTTACGTCGCCCGTAAAGAAAAGTTGAAAACATAGATTGATGCCAAAACCAAATCATTCTACCAAGAAGTTATCCAATTGGTCAGAAACAGCTGAGTACTAGCATAGACCTTAAAAACGGAAGTACTAGTATATGAAATGCGATTGCTTGCGAGATCAACAGATCTGAGATTGTGAATCTATGACAAGTATTAGGCCTACATGTAGGTACTAAGTGGTTCGCGCATAACTGGAGGCAGGTCCCGAAGGCTACTAAGGTATCGCTGCGTTAGGAGTTGGGGGGGGGGGCGTTAGGAGTTTGGGGAGGGGGGTAGTCTACAAATCTGTTCGTTAAGACAGGTGTTCGAATTCGTGGGAGCTTTTATGGGGGCAGACCTTTTCTCGCGTTTTTAATTTTAATTTAGACAATCTTTAACTTACTAGACAGGTAAAATATATATTATTTTAAAGGGACAAAAGTCGGCCATTTTTCTTTAATTTTGTTTGATACGAGATACTACTTATTTTGTTTATATGTTGAAAGATACTGAATGAATGGGTGACCATGCATATATTCAACCCTGGTTTTAACACGATAGATGGAACCATCGCGAAAATGAATTAATGGTCATTAATGGTCATTTTCGCGATGGTTTCATTTAATTTGTCTAAAACCGGGGTTGAATATATGCATGGTCACTCATTCATTCAGTATCTTTCAACATGTCAAACAATATAAGAAGTATCTTGCATCAAACAAAATTCATGAAAAATGGCCGACTTTGTCGTTTTAAGGCCACCGGCAAAATTGAAATTTCTAGGTCCGAACAAAAACGGGATTTGGTTTGGAATGATTAAAATTGTATATCTTTCAAGACCAGAGATATCATTTAAAGACTAAATCATACAATCCGATTCAAAAGTTTTCAAGATCCGCTGATATTTAGTTTGTAATGCGATGAGAGCTTTAAATTGCTATCACGT
>LD342676.1:258727-281089 GCA_001465055.1 Ptychodera flava
TGGCATTGTCACCGGGTTTTAAATAAACTTAAGGGAAGACCCCCCAAGTTAACTGCATATAATTTTTTTTTTTTTTTTTTTTTATTCAGTCCATCATCCAACGGGTGTTAGCCCAATTACAAGATGAGGTAATAACCCACTAACCCCCAATGGAGCACTGAGGAGTAAAGTGCCTTGCTCAAGGGCACAACACCGTGCTGGAGTCTTGAACTCACCGCCCTCCGACAGTGAGTCCATTACTCTGGACCTACCGGGTCTCGAACCGGGTCTCCAACCCACCGTCCTCTGATAATGAGTCCGTCGCCCTAACCACTGGTCCACGGTGCCTCCGTAATTTCAAAGCAATCGGACTTGCGGATTCAGAGGAGAAGGCAATTGTTGACGGACGACGACGGAAAATCAACCTATTTGATAAGCTCCGCGTCACTGACAGCGGAGCTAAAAACTGTCACCGTCTTAGTTTTTTAGAAAATCTAAAATGTTATTTTTACCCCACAGTGTTCATACAGGGATGGAGGACATTTTGCATTTCAAATATTGCAAAATGTTGAGTAATTTGTATCACTAGTTCCACTAGTGACACGATTTTTATTGTTGATTTGGTAAGAAAATGGTTGAAAGTGTCATTTAGGAAAGTTTGAGCAAAAGTTTGAGTCTTTCAATTTCAACGCACATACTATCTTAAATGAATAATTGACGAAATTGTAATTAAATGACTTACTGAGCACATCGTAATCTGAACCCCAATACCCCTCCCCCAACAAAATAAATTTATGCAATATGTTCATACGTGTTTCAACACCAGACAGGTTTTTTAACAACATATATCCCAACCCAAAGTGTAAACAGGGATTATATATCCTAAATATCCAGAGTTTCCATAACTTGACCTTTGCATGTCTTTCAAATTTGTACACAACAACTGAAATGGAGCTGAACATAGTCTCTCCTAATAACACAGAGAGTTTGGTTTGTCATCTGTACATGTAACTTATCCACGGGTTTAAATACAGTAAGTCAATTCTACACATGATATGCTCTAAACCTTTGACAAAATTCTTTTCAAATCGGTAATAATAACCTGTACTTGAAAAATGAGGATGAAAGAACAATTTTATTTAAATATACAATGTGATTATGTGTTTCTCAATTTGCAGAATATTACAGTACTCACCATAATGTACTAGATTTAAACCTTCATTCGGAGCTAAAGCGCTGTCTTCTATACAGTAAATACTATAGTTAAATATCAGCAAGTATACAATTGGGACTGAAGACGCCGCTGCAGCTAAAAGCCAGACCAGGGTCAGGATGTAGTTGAGGAATATGAACTGGAAATCAGAAAATAAAAGTACAAATGACACATTGCTAATTTGATTAGAACTGATACCAGTATAACTTTGACAAATTAACTTTCAAATCAAAGCTACATGTATCAGACAACAAGTTTTAGAGACTACATTTAGATGTTTGACAGAAACATGACAAAGAATGATGTATATTTTATTAAATATAGATGTTTTGACCAAAATGAAAAGAATTAACAGATGCATATTTCAATATTGTCAGACAAACGTGAACAAAGTTCAAGTTCATGTTTTCTGGATCAAAGTGTGAGTAAGAGTTAAGACTATGTTTTGACAGGGTTAGATGTATTCAAAATATCTGACTTCAAGGATCTGCAATGTAAGTGAGACTGTTATTGTATGGAAAAATACACTTCCCCAGGAATTACACTTTACAGAAATACACAGACAGAGACCTACAGACATGCACATGTATAAATAAACCTGGTAATGACAGAGGCACCGTTGGGTGCTTGCTACAGCACTAGGGCACCAAAAATTAAAGCAAAAAAAAACCCACAATAAAATTGGACACTTACAAAAGCATTACAGATATATCCTCCGCAGACTACAGTTTCTCCGCCATATACTTGTGTTTTGGCTTTATACGTTGACAGGAAACTGAGGACCAGTAAAATAATGGCCCAGACACCCATGAATGCTGTCACACCGATAATTGTCCAGTATAGGTATAACTTTCTGAAATGAACAACAGGAAGAAAATTATTGTTCTCTTTACAATTTGATGAATATTTCATGTATACTGTCCTGGTAGATGTGATCTACAAACTTAATCAAAGCAGTACTTTCATGGCCTTTGGTTTGGTTTATATGGCTGCCATAATGAAAAAGAGTATAATGTAAAAAGTATTTTTTCCAGTTCAGATATGGAAATAACTAAAACTAGTATATCATGACTTTTTCACTCAAATATAAATGCATCTTGCAAATATCATCATCATTTGCACAAAA
This sequence comes from Ptychodera flava, assembly GCA_001465055.1. Lineage (NCBI taxonomy): Eukaryota > Metazoa > Hemichordata > Enteropneusta > Ptychoderidae > Ptychodera > Ptychodera flava. The sequence goes on from LD342676.1 coordinate 261,046, forward strand.
TAGAAAACAGGGCTAGAAACTCGTTAACTACATTTGAACACTGCTGGACTAACATTTTATGAAAAATATGTTCAGACAAAAAATGAGAAATTGTCCTAACAATTTTCATGTTTGAATTTCTTAAGAATTTTCACAAATCAAAATTAAATCACCTTTAGAAACCTATCAATAAACCCTCAAAGCTATTACACCAGCATTTTTGGAAAAGTGTTTTTTTTACAAAACATGACAAGATTGGACCTAAAAATTTACAAATCAAAATTTCATCATCATTTGGACATATGATAATCAGATCATCCTTAAAAACCTTAAATCCAAATTTGATACCTATCAGATAAGTGATACCTGAAGAGAAGAATTTTGACAAAAATATTCTCAAAAATATAAATATGCAAATTGTTTTAAATTTTTATGAATGAACCAGTAAAATTTCCCACTAGTTACATTGTTATTGATAACTTGGAGTCTAGATTTTACAAACTGTCCACAATATTGGCATTACATGATACAGGCAACCTGTGGTGACAGAACAAATTTAGAAGAAAGCAAAAAAGAAACTGTATGCACAGCAAAATACCCCAGAATGTTCTCGTATGTCTTCGCTGCAATATCAAAATAAATTTCCATACTGTCAAAAGTAGTAATAGCTACTTCAAGGAACTGTTCAATTATTCTTCCTAGCCTAATCATGGTAAATGAAAGACCATGAACTTTTTAGAAGCAAATTATTCATTTTATTTGATTTTTAGTACTCACAATGTTTCAAAGTTTGTATCTGCTGCTCTTTCAGCACAGTCACAGAGGTACAGATCGTAATCAGAAAACAGCTTGCAGGTTGCATCGAGTGCGTAGAGGCCACAGCCACAGAACAGACCAACACCTACAGCTAGGACAATGGTGGCTATCAGTGATGCAAATGGCGTCAGAGCTAGGCAGTCAAAACACCCTGCAAGATGAAAGAAAGGTTAATATCATCATCAAAGTTAGATCATATGTAAAGAGCACTGATATAAATGTGTACGGCATTGTAATTCGGAAGAGCAATAACAAAAATACGTGGTTAGTTTGTACCTTAATTTCAACTAATTGTTTTTATGCTGACAGAATAGGAAATGGTTACCTGGCTGAAAACTCTCATGTGTGATACTTCCCGTGAAAATTCCTGAATGCTCACAGAAGACATACATGTTTATTCAAACATTCATCAAATATTTGAAATACTTAACAGGTATGGTACATGTGTACAACGTACTCATTTTGAGGTTTCTGTAGTAAATGAAGTTTTTACCGTAATGTTTTTTGGTAATTTTTGTCGACAGAATTTCATAGGGATACATGTACCTACCATTTTGAAATTCAAATATTTTATAAATTTTAGGTAATTTGTTTCCCTGGTACTAAAATATATTATGACCCACGAATTTTATTGTATATTTTGATTCTAAATTCAAGAATAAAAATAAGGATGCACCATGCAAAGTTTGGTACCAGAGAAAAAACTCCCATTTACCAATATTTGTAATAAAAAATGGCTGCCATCTCTATGTTAACTCAATAGGAAAACTAAAATTTTTGATACAAAGACAGTGAGAATTTTTCTCACTCAAAGAGTTTTAAAACAATCCCTCACAAGTGGTAGATCAGAAAAGAATTGTAAAGATTCAAGAGTCACAATATCTGTCCCTGAAGCATATTAAACGGCTAAACCATGATCAGCTACACACAAATTTGACAAAAGCCAAATTTTTCATCTTAAACTAAGAACTGTTACTGTAAGTAGTTCCAATTTCTTCGAGTCCTTCTATTTCCTTCACATCGCACTGTGACATTTTCAGACTCTCATTATAATAATATTAAGATGAGGATTATAATAATAGCACAACTCAACTAGGTATTTCTCATTGTTTCTGATGTCAGTCAGCCTCTGTGTCAGTTTGTTGATGTCAGTATATGTAACACTTGTCTTGATAATTGTCAATTATTTAATTTATTCTTCCGGGAGCAAAGAACAAGGAAACTTGGGTGACCTACATTGATGTCACAGAAATTTGACCTGATGCAACCGTTGGCATTATAGCTCACTGCTGTTGAATTACAACTCTGAAAGTACGGTTGGAAGTTACAGAGACTATAATGTAATGGCTATACTATGCTATCAATCATTGTGAGTTTGGAGATAAAGCAATACCTTAAAGGTATCAATGATTTTCTCACTATTTTTTGTTCCTAATGTTAAAATATAGTTTCTTGCTTTAACCCCAAAGCATGCTAGGCACACAGTTTTCCACTTGTCGACTCAGCATTGTTATTGTTGACAAGTGAATTCTGGTCTCTGAACTTAGAAATCAAATGTAGACAATAACAGGAAATTTTGCACTGTCACCATACAAGCTGTTATTGAATGATCTTAACTAGTATGTGTGTCGACATTTTTTGGGGGTGTAGAAAAAGAAATTCCAATTGATAACAATACAAAAATAGTGGAACGATAATCATCTTAAATAATTAGAGTTACTGGCTGTTATGAATACATGTCAAAATCGCTCAACAATCATACATGTAGCATCTACATGCATAGGTACATGATGAACAAACCAATTTTGTTATTACTGTACGAGATCCATGGACACATGTACCAAGGTATTAAATTTAGAGGTCCCATAGCCAGTTGATAGTCCAATAGCAATTGCAATTTATCTATCTGACAATGACTGACATGTTTGGTGTAGGATGGAATGACACTTCATACTATTCTACCAAGTAAATTGGCCATTAAAAGTCTCCATAACTTCCAATTTTACTTGCTCTAATTGTCAACTGAGGCTTGCCCTTGAGTCACTTGAATACCAGAATCACTTCAAGTTGGAGAACAGCCAGATGATGACAAAATTAAAGTTACATATGTCTGGGAAAGATTTTGATTTGAATTTTGGCCAAGAAATACCAGCTGCACATCAGCTGAAAATATCAAAATATACCTTCAACTATTAGATAAAATTCAGAGGGTAGCATCTAACTACGGCTACATAAGCTGTTGTGAAATTTTCAACTTTTTGGCATTTCTATCGGGTATGAGTAAAAATTTGTGACATCTTCTTTTAGACATTGACTTTTGATAGTTACAGAGGATTTTGAATGTCAGGAAATGTATGTTGCGACTGTTATCTGGATGCCTGTAAGTTTGCAGACAGTACAAAGTTCATGTAAAGAATTGCAAATATGATTGTTTTTCACAACTACAGAGGCTAAGGCAAACAATCGCAAAGTTTAAATTCCTATGTTGATATGGAAAATATATATGGACAGCATTTAGATATTGAGGATTTACAACACAGCAATATCAGCTTATCAGACTTGATGTAAATAATGATTATGCCACCAGTACTTGCTTGTTGGTTATCTTTCAACTTTGACCCCTAGACTATCACGTTCAAATTTACTGAACTTCTACTGTACAGGCACTACTTCAACATATACTACTACAACTTTTTAATTATTTAATCATTCTACTCATTTATCTTTTTTATTTTCATTTATATTTTTTTAATTTGAAAACAATCTTGCAAGGCAAATAGCTGCAGTTTTCATCTCAGAATTCACAGAATTGTTGAACAACTGAAATAGAAAACACCTATTTTCTTCAAAGTTTGGAACTTCCCCTAAAAGCCAACATTTTGGTTCTGCCTGACCCAAAAATCCTTGTAACTGTAATTCTCTTGGGAATTGAACATGTTTTTAGTGATATTTGGTGAAAATTTGCTATTTTTAACTCAAAATCAGTTACCTAGGAAATAAGCGACATACTAATAGACATGATTGATGATCTTTCCAACTGAAAATACCCAATACTGAATTATTTTTTATGGTGGTAAAACCTATTACTTCCATTATGATTATCATTATTTTTATTATACCATTATTATATACATGTAGTTGTTTTAAAAAGTGGAGATGGGGTTTGTAATATTGAGACTGAAACAGTAAAATTCCACAGTAACATGACTCATTCTAATGGTTTCAGGTGAGTACATGTTTCAACCTGTGGTTATGTAACCACTCCATGCAAGTATGTACTGGTGTGCATGTACCTGTATTTTATGGTTGGACATTTTTGTCTAGCTTCCACACTCTGCACACTGTTGAATTTCTTTAGGGTACTATGAACAGAAATAGTAATGCTCATTCTCAGCCTAGTATTTATATGCTCATTTTGAGCCTTATAACACCAACTGACTGAGTTTTCCCATATTCAAAGCCAAAAGTGAACCACACTGACAATAACCTTGCTCTTTCTTTGTTTCAGGAATGTTTTACTTCCAGTGCCAATGGTAACGATAATAATCAGGGTCATTGTGAAATCATTTTCGGATTTAGAAGCAAATTACCCTGATGTCACAATTATATGAAATTCATAGTTACCTAAAGTTTCTCTGTTAACTTTGAGGATAAAACATTTCTTTCAATTTTTGTAAAAACAACACAGAGACACTTCAAGATCAAACCCGTTATCCAACAATGTATTCTTTCCAGTATGAACATATCAAATGTGTCACTGTCAGTGATATTTCCAATAGGATAGAAACTCAAATTTCCTCTTAAACATTAAGGAAAACAGCAATAAGTAAGATTAATTATTTTAATATTAGGTCATCTGTTCTACAGAAAATTTAAGTCAGTCAAAGAATAGAAATTTTAGCAAACCCAGAATTTACAAATGAAAACTTGAAATTTCAATCCATTTACTTTCAAAGGTTTCCCCTTTTTGTACATCAACCATTCCACCTACACTTGACAAAAAAATAGTAAGACAGATTAATTTTATTCATAATTTTTGTCTTAATTGAAAAAGACATACAAATTGTACTTCATATGTTCACTTCACCTGAGATACTTAACCAACTATGTTCTTCTTGGTGACTAGACCATGCAAAGTTAATCTTTTTGTCAGCACAACATAGGTCGCGCAGGTCAGCCTTACAACATACATGTAGGTTGTACAGGTCAGCTATACAACTGCTCATTTTAAAGTGATCAGGTCATGGCCTTACAGAGCCAGAAGTCAATCACTGAGTACAGCATCTTCCTGAAAGGATAAACTTCTAAGCACTCCTGAAACATTAAACCTGATCACAGTGGGAAATGTAACATGCTGAACGCTCCATTTCATTGAGTACATCTACCTCATCAAACAATATCTGATAATGGGTATTGCAGATATTTTGTTTATCTGTCAGCATATGTTTTCCTAACCTGCAGCTAAAATTAACTAACCTTTCACTTAAAAAGCTTGAACAAAGAAACACGACGCTTGACTTCACACTTACAAAGGACCAATACACATACCAAGGACCAATAGGAAAGAAGTGAACCACGAATTCCAAAGATTCTGGTTGATTTTTAAACCACAAAAAATGATTGCAAAATGCAAAACATCTTATGGATCTTAGGGACTGCACGACTGCAGGTATTTTTATTACTCCTTTATCAGATATTTGGAGTGCTCAGAGAATTTATTTCGCTGCTTGTATTGGTGTGTCTATTGTGTGCTGCATACCAAGATTCCCGCACTGGCATATTTTTGAAGTTTGTCATAAAATACCCGTAAGAGCATCACCTTTCCATCTTAACAATTCATTACGGCCCTGACACAGAGAACTCTGTTTTTTGATGTGCATATGTTGATTTCATTTCCGGGATTTACGTCATCAGCTCCTGCTGTAAACACTCATGGAATTGAAGTGGTTTGGGGGTTTCCGGAATTCTAGTTCAACTACTCAAATTACAGTAAAGTTTGTTCATTACAGATGTGTTGCAATATCACTGTCCATCGACCCATAAACTCTATCAATGACAACATTTCAGAATTATTTATGGTAAATGTTGAAGAAGGAACCTAATTTGTCTCTTTCAGTGTTTTGGGTTATCATCATCCTGGTGAGTAATATTTCTGAAATGAGCTGTAACTATGGCGACCACTGATAAGGACTGAGCAAGTACAATGATATCACTGGAAACTGTGACCCCTGTGTCAACTGTTGATCTGAGAGTCAATGCACAAGATAATTTGACTGATAAGTCAGTAAGGACAATAAAATATTTAAATTTAAAGTACACATAATAGGCCCACCATTTCACTGCTCTTTTTAATACTGTTTTTAATTTACTCACTCAGACAAGCACTGTTGCCACACCTCAGATAATACCAGTATTACAGTGGGTGTACAGTCTGATAGTCCATTTTATCATGCAGGGAAAAGACGGGGCTGCAGTAACATGTACTTTGGCCAAACTATATCAGAGCTCCAGGAAATAATTGATAAAATCCTGTATAATTGGACAGCATCATGCAATACTGGTACCTAAACAATGCGTCAGACATGAAATGTGTCATCATTTTTTTTCGCATTATACCTCAAGAAACTAAACACCCTCCTGCATTATTCTTGAAGAAACTAAATATTAACCTTAATAGTAAACAATGATTACTTCTTATGATTGTTCAATTTTAGTGACAAGAAGTACCATGTTGACATATGATATCAATTAGTACATGTGTACTCTGCATTATTAATTAAAGGTAAAATGCCACTCAGGGACAGATATCGGGACTCTTCAGATTTTTCACAATAATTGTCTGGTCTACTACTTGTATGAGTTCATTTCCAAGATCTTGGAGTAAATGTACTTTTCACCAACTTGTTTTTGTGAAAATCGAAAATTTAATTTTTTCTCCCAGAGTTAACACAGGGATGGCGGCCATTTTGAATTTCAAGTGCAGACCTTTAATGTTCTATTAGGACAGCGATCACTCCACTCGCCTACAACTTGCACAAACTAAAGTCAAGGAGTGCTATTTTCTACTCGCATAGACCTCAATCAACTTGTACACCAGCAAGTAACAACAATTTATCATTTGTGAGTGTATACATGTAATTTATGAAAAATTGCTGTTTTGTTTGGCATAAGTGAGTTGTTAAACATGTAAAACTCTTACGGGTTCATGCTTTATTTTTTAAATCAAATTTTTATCAACTCGTCTTTGTTTAAACATAAAATTCTAAAAACATAATATGGGTTTGTCTCCTCGGAATCCAAAACATAATGTTTATCAAAAGTTTGATCATTTTTCACTTGCCTTGCTCTTTTCAAGGAAGCTGTTAAATCAGTCACCTATCACTCACCTAGATGATTTCAGGGGAGTGAATTTTAGCTCTCCTGCCATTTTCAAAATCTATGCCCTGAAGAGTCAGTCAATGTTAGGTTAATTATAACTCCAATAGCACAACTTGCAAGGTGACCCCTTTATTTTTTAATTCTTGATTTTGAATGACAGACAATAGTTTAAACTTTTGTTCTTTTAGGAAAGTTTGATTCTAGCAAAATTTAAGGCAAGTACAACCTTCACGGAAAGAAAGTGAAGCTTGTTTCAATTCAAGAGTTTTCAAACGTTTTTTTCAAATAAGAAAATTATCATCTCTGGACTGTTTTGGTTGTGATAAGTGATTCATTTCACTGTGTTAGATAGAAGTATGTTTTTACTATGGTATGGGGAACAAAGTGCATTAACTTACCCACTGTTGTAACAAATTTTGAAATGTCTTTAAAATAACAAGTACATGTATAAGTACATTGTTCAACATCTTAAGAGTCAATAAATGTGTTCTGAATAAAAATATAACTCCGAGGCATGTTTATTGAAAGAACAGGTTTCAAAAGAATCCAATGAGATAATATCACAGAGTATTGTTGAAAAATATTCCAGTGTTTTGAAAGCTGCCTTGACAAGTACAGTAAAGTACTGTTACAGTTCTATTTTTCACAGACGTCATAATGTGACGCATGAGTCAATTGTTAATTTTGTCATTATTTCCTGTTTTCCCTAAGTGAGATAGTGACTTTATTTGTTTACTCATTAGTGGCCATCAGAAGTAAACTCTATGCTAAGCCTGCTTATTGTAGATGTAAAAGTACACTGTGAATTAATATATAACTCCTTGTATCACATATATGAATTACATAGCTACAGTGTTTACATTTAATATCTGTGAACAGCAAACAGTGTTTGACTAGTGGGCAGCTGACTGCTGATGGGATGCCATTAATTTTCAGACATATCAGACATTCACTACCTGAGCAGTTTTTTGACCTCTAGGCTAAGGCTCCAACACTTCTACAAACAGCAAATCTCAGAGTTGCTGAAATGAGGCTGATACAAGGCCAGCTGTATCAAGCTGTATTCACTGAGAAGGAACTCATTCAGGAAATTAATCCATTGCCAGGATTTGTCATAACATGTTATTTTCAGCGTTTTATGAAAAAAATCACAATATTTTCCAACCTTCCAAAATTTTGAAAAACCTGAGGGCCTGAATTTCATGAGAACAGGTTTCACTAACTGGGTTTATCCACGTACACAAATACTACATAATACCTAAACTGTACAGCTACACCAATAGGTCAATGAGAAGGTGTGACCAGAATGACCACAGTAATTTTTTTTCACCTTCAAACATTACATAATGTAACTTTCTTGAATAGAATGTTACTTCTTCTAGAATTCCTTTCATTTCCTGTCCTGTGTTTTGTGAGAAAGTAACAACATTGAAAGTCTGAGTTTTCACTGCATGGACTTATATTTCATGTTTGACATTGATGATCTTGATGGCCCGGTATTTCCCATTGTCATGTTGAAAGTTGAGTCCATCTGATCAGTGATCATCCCTACAGGGTATTTGGCATGGTAAACATATACGATGGGAGCACAGCTGCTCTAGCTATCACAGTCTTTAAGTAACAGAATAATGATCATGCTTATCCTTGGAAATGACAAGCTGTTTTATCATGCGCAATTTCCACAACCAAGCATATTGGCAATATTGAGTTCACAGGGCAGTCAACTGTTTTCAACCTTGGCATGTTTACAGAGATCAAATGACATGTCCTTGAAGTAGAAACTTGGCTGACGATTTGTTTACATGCAACCTCGCCTCCCATTGCTTTAGCGGTTAAAAATCTGTCCACGTTTTGCCAAAAATTCGACAATTAAACGTTGGGATGCTTTGTGTTTCAATATTCCTTTAGTGTTGAAAACATTACAAGTGCTTCAAGTGGTCAAATCAGTAAGGTACAACGAAAGTCTCTTAGAATATTGTACCTTATATGGTACCTCAAGCCTGCACACGGCGTAACTACTGACACCTGTTGTATTCATACCCGGATCTTTATTTGATATAAATTCTTTCGTTTGCGGGTCATAAATCAACGTCGTTCGCCATCATCACAGGGTGCATTGCGTCGCAGTCGATGCAACCAATAATACATGTACATTCAGAAGCCAGGGATGTGACAACACGATCATATCTTTGATTGTGATAGACTTTGCCTCATATTTCGCATATGAAGGAAAATGTTTGAGAATTATAAGGATAGATTGGCAGTTTTCTATTAAGTTTAACTAACAGCGTAACAACACCATATCATGTAAACTGCTTGAATAGCTAATCCATGGTTCTCTACAGAGATAGACACGTACTCCCAGAAAATTTAGTAGGCTTTTTGCTACCGGCACTTCCTGATTTGTTATCGGTGCGTATTACAGAATCGGATGATTGTGAGACGGCCATGCATGCGCGCTTAACACTGAAACACATGGCCTTCGTGATCGTTACACCGGTCTTTAATTTTTTTTCTTTCTGTATCTTGACTTTCGATGTTTATACAATGTGTTATCAATGATAAAGGGTCCCATTTTATCGAAATGGGGTTTACACACGTCTAGCCGCGTCGCCACACAGGTCATAATTTTTACGACGCGTTGGACGACACACAAATTGTTAAAAGTTTTAAAATCCATTTTATCGTGTCGTGTTACGTTGTGCAAGTTGAAGGGGACAATACGTTGAATATACACGTCAACCGTTATTCTGGCATTGAAATAATCTGCATCTTAATCTGGTGAAATACGCTATAAAATTAACAAAAGGCACCTGTTTTAACTACCAGAGAGCTCTCTTTGTTGGCTGGCAGTATGAGTGACCTCACTACTAACTGGCGACAGTAAACATCTCAGACTCAGAGACTGTATGTCTAGATACCTGTCCAAGTCTAGCTGACAGCAGCGAAAGTGTGTGACCAGCTTATGGACGTAAAAAAGTTTCGAATTCACTCACCCATTTTGTCGACACTGTGTTTCCTTCTACTGCGTACTTAGAGTAGAGGCTCTGGCAGAGTATGCGTTCCCCGCTCTGACACTCTGACGGATATGACCCTGCGTTTTCTTGCTGCTTAGATTACTCAGTTCGCGGGCGTTACCTTTTAATCACTGGGTAAATACCACACCCAACGAACGCACAAGCTTGACCGCCTTGGTTTCTCTTCCGGTTCACATTGGAAAGGTTATATGCAAATAACCTATCGTCGAACAAAGAGACGGAGGCGGTTGCTGAATTTAATCACTGGCGAGTGGCGGCGCTGTTTAAAGTAGAACGCACCTCGGGGACAGACATTCGGACTCTCAAACTTTTACAATTCTCTTCTGATATACCACATGTGGGGGTTCATTTTACAGCTCTTGGTGAAAGAAAACTTTTCACCGGTTTAGTTTTTCGAAATTCGAAAATTTTTATTTTTCTCCATAGAGTTAACAAAGGGATTGCCGCCATTTTGAATTTCTAATATCGGTAAATCTGTGGTAATTTGTTTCTCTAGCACCAAAATTTGCACGGTGACCCCCTTTTTTATTCTTGATTCTGAAAGAGAATGACTGAAAGATTCCTTGAGGAAAGTTAGAGGAAAACATTAAGTCTTTCACTTTCGAGGTGCATACTACCTTAAGAGAAGTCACACCCCATCCTAAAAGGCTAATTGTCCGCCCCATGCACCGTGGTGACTTTATTGTGGTGGTAGTGGTGTTTGTGTGTGTGTGTCTTTGTGTGTGTGTGTGTGGGGGGGATGTGAGCCCATGAGTAAAAGCAGGCCAAGATGGGGTTACAAGATAAATAATAAGAGAAAAAAACTAATGGTCATAAGCTTAGTTGTTAAAGCCGCACTTTTCAATCCCTGGTTCTCGCATTAGTGGAGTTCTCCTCCCAGTCAAACACATGGCCAGTACGATGTTTGATTTCTATTACATTAATTACACAAACTGATTTCAATCTTTTGTCACCTTTTGCTAATCCTGCAAGTAGAGCTTATATAACCGTTTGATTGACGGTCGGTTCAAATTGCCAACGGTCATTTATTCCCCAGCACCACACTCAAATTTCCTTAAAAAACGTCTTCCAGCCACGTTAGAATTGGAATATAACCACAGAGTTCGATCCGCAGCCGCTTCGTGCTGACCGCTTGGCAGTCTGTCAGCGTTTTTGCGGTTGGAAAAAAATAAAAAGTGGCATTTTCTGGAGCTTGTGCCCTCATGTTGCCTGTTTGGTGTCCACTTACACAGTGAACGCCGCCATAGGCTCCGCCTTTAAGGCAACCTATACGCTATGAATTTCAAAGTGTTGGAGTAGAACAAAAAGGTGTTCTTTCAAACTTTGAAAATTCCAAATATTAAACTGCAAAAGTTACTGAGTATAACAAAGTATGTATTTGTCTCTCTTTCATATAAATAGAATATTTGTAGTAAGAAGAAAGGCTAGCTGAACAAATCATAACAGCTTTGAGAACAAATCGTCCTTTTAAGTGTCAAAAATGATAGTCCTGAGTACAGTTCCTGTTGAGTTAAATGCTCCATTAGCTGTAACTTTAAAGGCTATTTACTCTGAATTCTGTGCATCAACTACTTTTTTATCCAACTTCTAAATAGCGCTGATCTCTATGTCAGGTTTGTTACTAAATATAGGTGCACGCGCGACATCGGACAAAGTTGCCTAAAATTTGGACAAATTTTGTTGTTGCGTGTGCAGTTGTTGTTGCAGTTTGTATAGTCTGAGACATAAATTCATATGAATTAGGCCTAGTGTGATTTTTTGTATGCATTGCAAGCTTTACAAGCAAAGAAGATGCAGTGGTATCCTACATTTTAAACACCTTGAACAGTTCAAACTGATGAAAGACAAGAGACAAAAAATATGGGACGATGGCAAAGTGTATATCAATTATCAAATGTCTATAAATGCACAGATATTGTTTATATTTTATATTGACAAAAAATTTATCATAGTTCTCTCATAGACTACCATGTATATTAAATCAACATTTCGGTGAAATTCCAAAATCTAATTTCTTGCACGCACATCCATGTGTAGCTGTGGAAACGCAGCTATCTGTTGGCGGGGTACCGTGCGTCGCTATATGCAGGTCATCAAAAGGTCAACCCCTGCCACTGATGAGCGGTTATGTCTATGGCTTCTCTGCTAGGTGACTGGGTACCGTACGTTGTGAATTCGAACCCTGTTGAAACCATCATATTATTATAGAGTGATTGTTGAAAGGAGACGTGCTAGCAGGGACATAGGCATATTGACTATTGTATTGATGTTTAATGTTAAAGTTCATAAAAATTGTTGTTTCCACTCAAAGTATTGTCGTAAGTTTACACAAACTTTAGAAAATCATTGGCCCTAAGAAATAAATTAGTCCGATCCTCTGGTCAAATCAAAATATAATTCAGATTTTTTCACCCTTGCTCAGCATAGGGGCTTAGAATTTTTGATTGAAAAAGTAATAAGACATCGCTTCTAGGGGGTGAGATTAGTGCCAAGACAATTGTGTCGACATTATTTAATTATGCTTACATTATTTCGTTTTGTCATTTTTATTTAATTATGTTTACACTTTTATTTCGTTTTCTCATTGTTTGCATTCTTATTTCATTATGTTAGCATTTGTATGTAATTCTTTCATTTTGTTAATATTTTTAATTCAATATGATTACATTTTTATTTTATTTTCTCGTGTTTGCATTTTTATTTCATTATGTGTGCATTTTTTCATTTTTAATTTTGTTTGCATTATTCTATGATGTTAGCATTTTTACGTCATTAATTAATTTTGTCGACATTTTATTTCATTATGTTAATGAAGTAAAATGTCAATATAATATAGTAAAAACAATCAAAAAGAAAAACGACAAAATGTAAACATAATGAAATAACCATGCAAACAAAATGAAAGAGTAAAATAACTATTTCAACATAATATAATAAAAATGCAAACAAAATTAAAGAATAAAATGAAAATGTAAGCATGATATAATAAAAATGCAAAAAAAATGAGAAAATAAAAAAAATGTAATTATAATAATATAAAAATGAAAACAATGAAAGAATGAAATAAAATGTAAATATGATATACTAAAAAAAGGAAACAAAATGAGAAAACGAAGTAAAAATGTAAACAAAATGAGAAAACGAAATAATGTAATCATAATAAAATAATGTTAAGTGTTTAGGTACTGATCTCACCCCATACACTTCAACATCCTAGCATCAAACTGTTTTTTGTACCTTTTAATTCTTTTGAAGGAAAGCAAATGAAGATGACTATCAAAACCATACGTTTGGGCAACTGGTCTCAGTGCCAAAAAAAAATTAAGGGGGGCCGACAAAATACCACGATCTTGTAGGAGGGCTAAGGAAAAAAACACATCCGAAATTAAATATTTGCCCAGAAGTCCTAATCTATAAAATTATGCATGGCTGTCAAAAATATCTGGTGAACAATTTACAAATTTGCAAGTTCCTACGTGGAAAAAAAGGGTTGATTTTCCAATAATTCTGTATGTGCATCCAGAAGATCATGTGCATCGATACTATTGTGCAAGATTCTTGAAATATTGACCATAGCATTCTGTCTACACAGGAAATTTGCTGTAGTTCAAGAAGTGCTCTCAGTGTGTATGAATCACGGAGAACTGTTGGTATAGGCTCACACATTGTGTAATGATATTAATACTTTAGAATCCCATACGTCTTGATTTGTATGATCAAGGATTTGTCATTGACGGCTTGCAGAAAAGGCCAAAAAAACAAATTAACATGTTTTTTCCTAGTCATCTGAAAACGTGCGCATCATGATTATTTTAAAGTTTGTAAAAAATATGAAATATGCATGCTCTGTCAACTTTGAAAAAAAATGTACTGCTGACAAAAGTAGATGTCTATCGATAATATTCTGAAGTACACGTATTACCGTACTGCGGACTGGCATCAATTTGATTTCACTAGGTAGCCAGGCTTTCCAATGCGTGGTACAATTCTTTTTGCATAAAATGGTATAATTCACTTGTCGGACAAAATTGAGATGACATTTCGCGATGTTTTAAAACATACGTCAACTAAGGGTATCTTATGTTCATTGTGATTCTTAAACACTGACATTTCTCATAACAGGTTCATACTTTCAGTGATTCTTCTGAAAACCAGTCACAGTGAATATTGATGACGTCAGCCTCTTTTTGTACCCGAGTTGTCCATTTAAAAGAGATGATGATGATGATGATTCATGTTGTTCACTGTTCTCTTTGTACAATAAGAGACTTCATTTGGTGAAGACGGACATTACTACTTCCACCAGGGCGGACACTGTGGAACAATTACTACGTCCATCTTGGCGGAAGAGCTTGACATAATTCAATCCTGTGAGAGGCGTCAGGACAAACGTAAATATCTAAAAAATACTTTTATCGTATAGCGAAAGATTTTCCTGATATTTTGTGTCAGTTTGTCGGTAATTGTCTATCGTCGACAAATACGGCAAGCAACGTAGGAAGCTCAAGGCCATTGCGTCTCTGTATATTGGAGAATGACGTCATCAGTTGCCCAGTGGTTCAATGTAAAACAAAACTTCGTTACGATGAGCTAATAATAAGCTCTTCTCTGCAATTTTGGATATTCGCTTTATCCTGCAAAAGAAATAAAAAAAAACGAAAACGGCTGTTTTATAATTTACAGGTTTCCAAATATGGTTGTGAAGCCCGGTTAGCTCAGTCGGTAGAGCGTGGGACTTTTAATCCTAAGGTCAAGGGTTCGACCCCCTTAGCGGGCGATTACTTTTTTTCTGCAGTCTCTCCATATTCTCTTCACTTCGCGGAGTTTTGTGCCACGACTCACTGACTTGATTTGCGTAACTCAAGCTTCCATTCGTCAGTAATCACAGTCCCTAAAACCACTTGTGCTCGTCGGCGCAGGACAGAACATAGTGATAAGACCGTTCAAAGAGACTCAAATCGCAGAATTCGAACAAGCGATGCGACACTATCAGCCTTCAAGGATTGCATGTAATGTATACGTGTATGGAATTGCTGGCGGTTGCCTAACGACAGACGCATGATGAGTTATGGTGTTGCCCTCGAAAGCGCCCCCATTGACTAATGAAATTCTTTCTATTTTATAGGGTTAACCTTTGTTATGGTTGATTGAGTCGTTTTTGTTTGTTCGTTTTCCATGCTCATCGTGTCACACTATGTCCGATGCAAGATTGAACGCAGACAATACCATGACGTTTGTTTACAAAGTGAGGGTAGGCGTTGTCTCTTAAAATCATCCATTTGTAATCTCACATCTAGTTGCTATTCTTGTACTTCAATCAGAGTTGACAAAGGTCAAGTAATTATGTTAAGGATGTAACTCGTTCCTCCGAGACTTTCTATATATCTTAGATAAAGATCCATATACTTTGAATGTCGTTGATATGACATCGACGAAACACCAGATCGAGAAACAAAACACAAGCACTTAACATCAGATGCTTACAGTTAAAGAGCCTATGGACTACAACTACTTAAAGTTTTGACCTCAAAATAGTTTCCAATTTACTCAGATATTCTTTTAAATTCTAAATATTTAGCAATATTATATTTTACTGCATGTCAGCAACATTCATTTGTGACTGAATAAGCGAGTTCAATAGTCAGTTTTCCCTTTATTTCAAATTTCACACCATTTAAAAGCGGTGATATCGCAAACTGGGAAAACAGAGAATACCATAGAGACACTTCACTGTCATTTGTTGTTTCTACGGTGGCCCATATGCATATATCCACCAGTATTTGCATAATATTTGCTAGGAGGCCGCCATATTTGGGTGGGGCACCTGTTTATTATCTGTCTTCTTCAAACTCTCGCATTGGTTTCTTTTCGGTTATACAGCTCTAAGTTCGTACATTGACACAACAAATTCTAGTTTGACAATGAAAATAATGTAAAAAGGTATGACTCACGGGCCTTTAATTGGGAATACTCACAAACAACTGATGTTTGAATTATATTGACACGTCTGATATTTCAACGTGTAGGTTTCATCATGGTGTCATTTATATATACGGACTTTGCTATAAGTAGGTAGCATGATGACTTCAAGAGCTTTTTGAACGATTTGATGAATCTTTCATCTTTGTTGCATACATGGTGAGTTAACATCTGCGAAGTTGTAATGGCGCCCCCGTCGACTGATGAAATTCTTTCTTTTTCACAGGGTTAACTGTTCTAATGGTTGATTGAGTGGCTTTTGTTTGTTCGTTTTCCATGCCCATTGTATCACACTATGTCCGATGCAAGATTCAATGCAGACAATACCGTGACGTTTGTTTACAATATGAGGTTAGGCGTTGTCTCTTGAAATCATCCATTTGTATTCTCACATATACTGGTATATGCCATGCCTGTCGTTAATAGTACCCACGAGTACGACAAGACAGACAAGATCGCTCTTTCACAAGATACGCAACTCCGACATACATGTATGGACAGCGTCGCCTCCAGCACTGAATGTTATCTTTGGGTCAATACTGAGAAAGATTTGCTACGTCGTAAAAGCTAAGCCAGGCAGAATATCCCTGATCTTGGATCAAATACCATCTTTGGAACACGTTCATGTAACATCTTAGCGTTTGTCATGATTAAGGTGAATTATCAGTGGCGTGTCCGTGGAGTAATTGTGTGACATACTTTACTATATGCAAACTACTGTAATATCTAGTGTCTATCTACTGAGTTTAACCACGTTCGTAGGGTCGGTTCGTATATACACATTAACTCGAGCTTCTAATAGCTGGTTGTGTACAATAACACCAGACAAAAGCAGTCAACTTTGTCCTGTGAATATCTGTATCATTCATTCATTCATGTTTATTGCCATTGAAGCAAAAAAATACATAAATTACTCATGATTATCTGAAATACACAGCACAACACTGAAATGGCAATTTTGGAGTCAAAAAAATTGCTTTTCGCTGGTCAAGTTTGGCTCCACCTCAAAAAATTATTTTGTATGTTATACAATACTGAGGGCTAACAGTTTCTTTACATAATAAATTTATAATACACACAAAGAAAAAGAAGAATACATGAGCAACATAATCAAGTTTTCATCTTACTAATAAACGTTTGCTTCGCTTTCCGCCATCTGTGAAATGGTTGTAAACACTTGTTGAACGACCGCACTTGAAGAGCGATGTTACCGGCAGTACACCATTGCCATGAAACTGCCAACCCGCTAAAACTTGAGAGACCCGCAAGAATTGCAACCATGTGATATTTTAAACATCCGTTTGATCATTTTAATGTTTGATTATTAAATATACTGGAAGTGACGTCACAACCTCGCCGACAACTTTGTACGCAGTGACACACAGGTTAGTGGAGTTATTCGTCTTCACATTGTTTTTATATATGATGATGATGATGATGATGATGATGATGATGATGATGATGAGCTCTACTTGCAGTTTTTCGGGGAAACGACATTATTGAATGAAATGTTTACCCATTGAGGAACACTGCTGATTAGAACTCTGCCCACAAAATCTAAATTCCTGCCTAAATTACATTACGTAATGCCTATTGCATGGCATTTCACGATTTTTGTCTCTATGAGATGAATGTGCATAAAATGTTAAACTTTATGGTCGTTTCACCTTGGAACATAACCAGATTTTAAATGAGATGCCAAAAATATCAACTTCTGTTTGACATGATAGGTCTGATGACAGGGAAGTGGTATGCATACCTGCACTATTATGTGATACCACTCAACCAGTACAAAAGTTCCCCATTGCATAGGCATTCACACTCACGCTTTTAGAGAGAGTGGCAGTACAATGCAATGATCTATAGCTACAACCTCTTCTGGAGGAAGCTCCGCTTTTATGTGTCGCATGAATAGACACCCTGTGGTGTAGAGTTGGTCTTTGATTGGCTGTGTAGGTTTTCTGGTGTCTCTCTGACTTGTCATAGACTTCTGATCGTTTGCATTGCAAGTCATTCGAGTCAGACGACACTCGTTGAGAATTCAACTCTGTTTGTTCAGCACTCATCTGAGTGCGTGTCGCAAACATACAACAATCATCATGGCTGTCAGAATGGAGTCCGGAGCTAGTGACCAATGGTCCAAGTTGGCACGCTGGAAGACAAACTCTGCAGACACTGAAATGGATGATGAACAGTGTAACCTTGATAACTGCCATACGGAACTCTGCGTCAAACTTCTCTGTGTGCCGACCGTTCAAAACTACGCTGGGCTGAAACATCGACTGTCCAACTGTACCAAAGAATGGATGGACGAGTTCTTGGAGTTAGGTGGACTTGGATTGCTGTTGGAATCCCTGGAAAGACTCTGCGATAGGGGATATTCCAGCTTCGCGGACGCCTTCCTTCAGCTTGAATGTGTTGGATGTATCAAGGCTGTGCTCAATTCCAAGAGTGGCATAGATTTTATCATAGAAACTAGGGAAATAAAACATTACACAAGAACTTTAGCGACAGGTAAGTTCCTTTGTAACATATTCCCTGTTGTGGTTATAAGACACTAAATTCATCACTGAGCTCCTTTTACAGAGGTCATTAGTGTTTTACAAAAAGGGCTGCTTTTTCCACTTAAAATAACTATAATAAGGTGTTGCTTACTATCGGCGCTGGACTTTGACAATCAAGAACATTCGTTGTTTACTTTGATCAATATTACGTAATATTTTCTCCAATAAGGTGTGTCCTTCATGAGTGAACAAGCTTTTAATGTGTTTATGGGCGTAAATGTGATTTTGTTAATTTGTCTACGCAGAATATGTTTGTTTGCGTACCTGTACGTACGTGCAAGCACGTACTGGGTGACTTACGAGAGACGGATAAGTCAACCGTAGAGGTGAATCAATACGTCAAGCATGGTCAAATTACCCACTTCATATGACATGCTCATCTCTTGACATTGACCCATTAATAGAGGTTAATCGCCCAATGGGTATTTACCCGAATTGTCTTAATCGCCTTTCTAATCGTTTGGACCTACTGTTGGAATGTGTATGGAATATCTATGCCAAGCTGTGTTCAGTTTTAATGTCCATGCTACTACCACCATACACAGTGAAATACGTTTACATGATTCAATCGCTTGTGGTTAGACACCATGGCGGACAATCCATTCCAGTAAAAATGTTGGTCACAGTGGATGTACGCTGACAGTACCCTCAGTGTCTCTGCCGTAAGTGACTGTATCTCATGACTGCGTATTCATGCAAGCTCTGTGTCATTCTAGATTTGAATTCTAAGTCAGGTGATGAAAATTTGCGTTGCCAACATAGAATCAATAGTTTGCTGTATGTGTTAGGAGTATCCAACAGCATTTTCCCGGGAGCATTTTGCGACACACTTATGTAATGCAATGAACATCCATTAGAGGTGAATTCAATAGAATTACAGGCTTGTAGCAGTGAAGAATGTCACAGTAATTGTCTTCGTTGAATATTTTATCACAATATCACACGAAGCTGTTATATGCACGAGACATTTTAATTTGGAATACAATAGAAGGTGGTGATGTATGTATGACATTTAGTGA
The DNA here is from genome assembly GCA_001465055.1 of Ptychodera flava. Taxonomy (NCBI): domain Eukaryota; kingdom Metazoa; phylum Hemichordata; class Enteropneusta; family Ptychoderidae; genus Ptychodera; species Ptychodera flava. The sequence goes on from LD342676.1 coordinate 280,819, forward strand.
TGTCAGTGCGTGCCAATAATAACCACTGCGAAGACAATTTGATGTCGCCGTAGTCGTGTCCTTGAGCAAAACAACAAAGAGCAATCTGCTATTCCTATCTTTGTAAGCGTTCCAACCGTTTGTTACGTGGCCAATATTGACGTACTTTATTACATATGTCACAGTCCTTTTCACCACCTCAATATTGATGTGTAGCTCGAGATTTTTTGTCTGTTAAGCTACATCAACCAACTAACAGCGTAAACTGACAGTATCATTTTTCAATACAAAA
>LD342676.1:293631-309255 GCA_001465055.1 Ptychodera flava
TTGGCAGAAGAATGAAGTCCAAGAGTTATATGCAAACATCAAAATAGAAGTTTCATACATTTCTCTCTCATTTAGCTATGATTTTGAGGAGGACGAGAAACCACAGCAACCAAGCACCTAGTGAAAGGTCATAATCTCTTAGATTGTGGCTGTACCTAGCACAAACATGTTGAAAGTTTTTGATTATGGCTGTCATTAAGAAATTTAATTACCCTGTACACAGTATTTCCCCTTCCGAGTCTCCCGATTAAGTTAATGTATCAAAGCTCATAACAGCTGATATATCCTTTCGCGGATCGTTTTATCTGATGTCGTTTAGTGATGACAAAAAGTGTGGCCAGTACTAAAATATAAAAAGATATATACAGTTTTAGCATAAGTTTTAAAATGCAGGTCGGAAATTCTCAACTCGAAAACTTACAACATTGTAAATATGGATTATGTGTCATCGTTTATTCTTATGATGATTGTAAAAAAATATAAAATACCCTTTGTATAAGGTTTATGACCCTCCTTGTCGAATCTTTGACCTCATATCAAATAATAGATGACGCCCTCCATCGTCAAAGTGTATCCCTACAACAACTTTGAACAGCTTTGTATGCAGAATATTGGCAAACGAGATTTCGAGGCGTGCAGATTGTTAAAGTTTGGATGTTTCATGAAAAAACATCTTTTTTGTATTTGAACAAATTTGAAGCAAGCAACGTTGGTTATTATCATCATACTGCACTTTGTCTGTTCTAACCATATTGGCCTCTCCCGTGAGCACGAGAACGAATTGTTCTGTAATTGTGGTGAAGTGAGATTATGTACATTCGATCATCGCTTGACATTTACAGCAGAATTGCTGTGTCAATATTATAAATGAAATATAGCATATAACAAACATGATGATGAATGGAGTGGCTATATAATTTGCTGCCATAATTTTCGCGAATCCGTTCAACTGTTGAGATTGAACGAATTTACGTACTGAGTACTCTTTTGGTCTCTTACAAGATGACTTCATAAATTGGTGCTTTTCCCTGATTTTTCGGATGGCTAAGGTTGAAAACAGAGCTTCCGATAACAGAGTTCGTTAGAGGTTGCCGTAAAATTAGTAGATATGGTGTCAGGTACGGTGCGTACTCTTTATAAATATTAAAGCATACTTGTATTGTCGTACAAAGGGGTGAAGAAATTGGCCAAACTCAGAAGATTATACTTCTGCAAATAACCATTGACTCCCCCCACCCGATATAGGTGAGACAAGACACTGATGTCAATGTAAGATTTGCAAGCTATTATGCATTTCATTTTCAAGTGCTGGGTACGAGGATGACGCTAGCCTTTGTTTACAACTGAAGGTGTTTGATGAAGGCAAAGCTTTGGATGATGATGACTATGAAGGGATCGATATCAACAGCGCCATTGATGTCTTCCATGCTGTTTTCAACAAGGTAACAAATTTTGAAAACCAATGTCACATGTACTATTTGTTTGTCCTATGATATCAATAACACAGATTATCCCTAAGTTGCATGTTTCCCAACGCAAGTCCATAACGGCTTCTGTAATAGTTCAGACGTCTAGGCGTCCATCACATGATTATGCCCATAGTCTTTACTAACGTGAAACTGGAAAGGGTGAATGAAACACCTGGATGTTGCAATGACCAACTCTTTTAGTTCGGAAACGGGAATATTACTTTAGGGACTGGACATAAATTACAGGGGGGGCGGTGTTTTTCGAAACACCGCTGTGTCAAAAATAGTGACCCTTCAAAAGTTCATGCAGAAAAATTAGTGACCCTCCCTCTTATCCGTGCATGAAAATAAGTGACCCTCCCCCTGTTACTCAATACCCCCCAACAAACCCACAATGTGTTTAAGACCCCCTTCTGACTTGCTATACTTTTTCAGTCACCTTCTCGAAAGGAAGGCAAAATGTGGGCGATAAACGCGTTGTCCAAAAAATATCAAATCATATGTGTGTGATAATTCATGTAAAAGTTTTTTGCTTGAAGTGGCAGGTAAAAAGTGCATGCCTGTACAAAAAATGTAATTTTTAGATTTCATCAATAATGCTGATTCACTATACATGGTAGTCGACTACAAGAAAACTACGAATGTGTATTTTCCACTATAAAACCAGCAATATCTGTTCATCTACAGATGTTTAATAACTGATTAGATATACTTGATTAGCATGGGTTGTTTACAAGTGCACATGTGAACAAGATATTTGATTTTGGAATTTCTCTCAAAATGTTGATCCACTATACATGGGAGTCTATGACAAAACTGTAAAAAATTTTTTTTTTCAGGATTAAAAATATGCACTATTTGTGCATATATGGACCCTGAATAATTGACATAATTGTGCTTGATTAGAAGAGGGTGGTAACATGTGCATCTGTGTACAATAACTTTGTTTTTGGAATTTCGCATAAAATGTTGATCCACTATACATGGGAGTCTATGACAAAACTGTAAAAAAAAATTTTCAGAATTAAAAATATGCACTACCGTATTTGTGCATATATAGACCCTGAATAATTGACATAATTGTGCTTGATTAGAAGAGGGTGGTAACACGTGCATCTGTGTACAATAACTTTGTTTTTGGAATTTCGCATAAAATGTTGATCCATTATACATTGTAGTCTATGACGAAACTATGAATAATTTTTTTAAAATACAAAACTTGGCAAATCTGTGTATTTATTTATGCTTGGTTATTGATATTTATGTTCTTTATTAGACTAGAGTGGTTACAAGTCCGTGTGTGTGCAAGAAATTTGATTTTGGAATTTCACTGAAATGTTGATTCACTATACATGGCAGTCTATGATGAAACCCTTTGAATAATTTTTTTACAATACAAAAATAGGAAAATCTGTGCATTTATGTACACTCAATTATTGGTACTACTGTTCAGGATTAGACTAGAGTGGTTTCAAGTCAATGGTTGTGCAAGAAATTTGATTTTGGAATTTCACTGAAATGTCCATTCACTATACATGGCAGTCTATCATGAAACTATGAATAATTTTTTTCCAATACAATAGGTAGATCAGTGCATTAAGTTACACTTGATTATTGGTATTAATATTAATGATTAGAGGAGAGTGCTTTCAAGTCAATGGTTGTACAAGAAATTTGATTTTGGAATTTCACCGAAATGTTGATTCATTATATATGGCAGTCTATAATGAAACCCTATTAACATTTTTTTCCAATACAAAACTAGGAAAATTTGTGCATTTATGTACACTTGATTATTGCTATTGATGTTCATTATTAGAGTAGAGTGGTTTCAAGTCGATGGGTGTGCAAGAAATTTGATTTTGGCATATCACCGAAGTGTCGAGGCACTATACATGGCAGTCTATGATGAAACCCTATTAACAATTTTTTTCCAATACAAAACTAGGTAAATCTGTGCATTTATGTACACTTGATTATTGGTATTAATGTTCAAGTTTAGACTAAAGTGGTTTTAAGTAAATGGGTGTGAAAGAAATTTGATTTTGGAATTTCACTGAAATGTCGATTCACTATACTTGGCAGTCTATGATGAAACTATGAATAATTTTTTTCCAATACAAAACTAGGTAAATCAGTGCATTTATATACACTTGATTATTGGTATTAATGTTCATGATTAGACTAAAGTGGTTTCAAGTCAATGGGTGAGAAGAAATTTGATTTTGGAAATTCACTGAAATGTCGATTCACTATACATGGCAGTCTATGATGAAACTATGAATAACTTATGGGTTATCTGATCCTAAATTGTTATTCAAAAGTTGTTCGATCTGAAGCTTCCAGTTGTTATTGATGACATTTTGCACTATTCTGAATAGTTTGTATTCTGTCAATGCCCTCAAAAAATAAAAAATGTACATACAGCGACGTGAACGTTTGACACCGACCTATACCCAATGTATTGTTAGTGGGAGAATGATGTCAAATAAGTGATCTCCCAAATTAATATTGAAAGAGTCATTATAGGGGACAGTTATGCACAATAGAGGAGTTGAATAAGTAGAAATCATGACAACTTAAATCAATGTGGCTGCTTGGATCATCAATACATTGTTTATTATACCTGAAACTTGCGCCCGAAGGGCGCGCCGAAAATGGAAATGGCAGAAAATGAAAGTGCCAGGAGGTATTTTTTCTTTTTTCAGTATTCCATATTCTTCAATACGTGCACATGCAATTTCAGCTTTGATGCATGAAAAAGGTGACCCTCCCCCATAGGCTTGCACAAAATTTTATGACCCTTCAAAAATGCTTGCGCGAAAAATGGCGACCCCCCCTGTAATTTATGTCCAGTCCCTTAGAGAACAATACCTGCACAGGTTGACATTTAACGTTGGTGAGTAGATTGAAAAGTTGGCACTTGTGCTGGAACACTATGACTATGAAAAAGAGATTGATTGGATTTTTACTTATAGCACATAGGAAGTGTGCTGAGGATTATTGTTTTCTCCGTTAGGTGAGTAACTCTCCACAAGGGATGGCGCTGTTGTCAATTCTACAGCTATTTCTACAACTTGAACCCAACAGCCCAGTATCAGATACCATCTGGCAGACAACAGAAAAATTCCTCAGGCATGCAAATGTCCTTGACAATGTGGAGCAGATTGAGGGACTTCTAAAATTTGATAAGAAACGGAACAAAGGTTTCCACTTGAAGAATAACAAGGAAATTAAGTCTGCCTCTAAAGCGTGTTCTGAGGCTCAACATTCTTCGACAACAAGTTCTGCTCTAACATCATCATTCGATATAGAAAAACAACCTCTATCAGCACAAACTCCGCCACCGCCGCCGCTAGCACCGCCGCCACCGCCGCCACCACCGCCACCAGGTCAAATAGCATCTCCATCGACCCAGGGGAATGAGAGAAAGGTCAAACTGAAAGTTTTGCACTGGAGAAAAATACAACAATGCAAAATCAACGAGACAGGTGAGCGAAATGAACACAGTGTCAAAGGTTGAATGAGTGTACGGTGAAAAGTGCGACAGCGCAATGGCAGTGTAATCGTATGAAGTAAAGATAGCGCCATCAGTGTTAAGTATCAAAGGATCAAAATATAGAAATGAGAGCTTACATAGCAAAAGATAAAAGTTTACGCAAAGAACAAGATTAAAATAACCCTATGAATTCATGATTTTTGAGCTTCAACTGAACAAGGGCGAGGTTAGTCTACCTTGCTTTATAAATAATTCCATCATTGTGATTTTGAAAAACGTTCTGTACCTTGTATTTACTTGATTGTGTTTTTCTCCCTCCACACAGACAACAATATATGGAAAAAGATGTCGATGACAAGTTCTTCATCAAAGACTCTTCCAGAATATGACAGAGTGGATGAACTGTTCGTCCAACCTGAGGTCACAGTGGACTATGCTAAGTCAACATCAAAGGAAATTACACAGGAAGTAAGAAATTTGCAGTGTTTTTTTTATTACAACGATCACGTACATAATCTTATATAATGATGGATTGCACTTGTTTAGTTCAAAAATCATATGCATGTTTCATTTAATAAAACGAAGATTTTGAAAGATCTTTACTTCGTGCGATAAGGTATATACTAAAGGAACTTGTAAAACCACCAAAAAGGCTCTGTATGACTGTCAAATTTCTTCTTTCGCGTCACCTACAAAATTTTCACAGCTCAGTGACAGCTATCAGTAAATCGGTTATTGTGACAAGTGAAAACAGTTTTCTGGAAACTAGCAATTAAGTGATCACTCTCTCTAACTATTTGCATGGGGAGACTATCTCAAAGTTTGAACAAGCTTTGGCATATCATAACACACAAATTGAAACATATACATGCATGTTCTTGTTGACAGACTAACTTACTGAGTGACAAATGGATACTGAATGTGAACATATGGTTGAGGGGATTACATATGCCAAAACAAACGATCATTGATGGGATCAGGGAAGTCGACAGTGAAGTTTTGGAGGAAGACAAACTGCTGATGTTAAAACAACTACTGTCAAAGTCAAGATCGGAGGTAAGGTATATTTGCGGGTCACTTTGACAATGTAATACAAAAAGGAAGCGCTAATTTGCTTCAAAACAGATAAATTGAAATCAATGACGAGGGTTAATTAAGCTATCCGTCCCCATATATTGTATTACAAGGAGTATTCGATTGACAACAGTTAACATGCACAAGAGTTGTCATGTAATCATTATGGGATGAGTAGAGTTATTAGGCGTGAAATATCCCATGGCACGGTACAATTCTGACCATAACTAGTGCATTTGAAGGAAAGAAGAGATCGCTGCATCATCGTTTTGTCATTTGATTTTGACTGAACCGGAGAAGTGTGTATTCAAACCGCTTGGTGTGATCTATGCTATTTTGAAGTATGTTTTAAACATTGAAAAAGTATGAATCTTCAACTCAAAATGAGAGCCTAACCGACCCAAAGTGTTGAACTTGAATTGCATTTTGTATGTAATTGTGGGTTTCCTATATATATATGCATGCCAAATGCAGAATTTATTATTATCTTATGTATTTTAAATGTGCCATTCTTTCAAACAATAGTTTGCTGACTTTGTTATTTCATCATTTTATCGGCAAGATATAACAAGTAATTTCTGTAGAAATAATTACAAAACTTCCTAAAGAAACACCAAAGATACTGTCTTATATGTACATGTGTCTTATTTCAATTTTGAAGCTTGGTAAGCTGACCTCTTACACGGGAGACAAAGCAATGTTAGGCACCGCAGAAAGATTTTTGCTACAAATACTGGATATTAAAGAGTAAGTTAAAGGTTTTTGACTATTTTATGAACGGTATTAGTGTTGTAGATGGCCACCGTCACCCTGGTCCCCGTGTTACACCCCTGACTAATAAGTCAAACAGCACTACATGCCATTTAAAGATGTTATCACTTGTAATAACATAAGTTGTTAAATATAAGATGTAACGCAATCCCTCCACACACTGTGGATGTAATAAGATAAGTTGTTACATGTAAGATGTAACACAGTCCCTCCACACACTGTGGATGTAATAAGAAAAGTTGTTACATGTAAGATATAACACAGTCCCTCCACTCACTGTGGATGTAATAAGAAAAGTTGTTAAATGTAAGATATAACACAGCCCTCCACACACTGTTGATGTAATAGCAGAAGTTATTAAACGGTAGATGCACAATTATCCTGATAACATTTTCGCCAATTTCCATTTTCAGTTATGAACTTAGGTTAGACTGCATGTTGATGAAGGAAGAATTTGAAAGCAAGTTGTTTACGCTTGAATCTAGTTTTCACTGTCTTATCAAAGGCGGCAAGAGTGAGTATGTATGAAGCCTCATAGATTTTATAGTCTCACTATTATTCTAAATTTTAATGTAGCTACTATATTAGTTCGATTCCAAGCATTTTCCATGTAAATATATTCAAAGAACGACGTTTAAATTGTGTTCAGAAGTAAATTTTATGTATCTTGATTTAGAATTTGACCTCACAATTGGATGTTTTGCTCGTTTACAGATTGGAATTCTTAAATATTGCAGTCTTCGCGTATATTTTACTTTTTCAAGACCGAGAACATCAAGGAAGAATGACGTGTATGCTGAAGGATGCAAGAACACTGTCCCGATCCCCCCTTTTTATACAGCTTTATAGACAGGCTTTATGCCCTGAAAAAGCTATATAAATCCATTCCACTGTAGATCGTGAATTCTTTCTTATAGGTGTATTGGCGAGTAGTGCGCTTCAGGAGTTCCTGAGACTTGTCCTTTTGACGGGTAACTATATGAATAAAGTAAGTGAAGGCTCACTTTCAGATTTGAAACTGTAACACGTGATCAAGGCATTGTTTCAATCTCCAACTGCTGTGTGTTTTCTCTATAGCAGAAATTAATAACAACGAGTAAATCGCTAGAGAGGACTTTTTCTAAGTCAAATTGACAGAGTTTCTACACATCATATAGTCTCCATAGTAAAGTAGACAGTAAAGCATTACAAAATAAGTTTTTCAGATTCGTACAAAACCAAGTTGTTGAACCACTCTGTAAGCCGTGATGTCTTCGCAACATGATTATAGGTGCCGTAGGCTGTGAAATCCATTGAGAATTTAATGCATTAATAAAAGTTAGAAACGAACCTGTATCATTCAAGATAATGATATTTGACCTTTTGTTGATTAATGGTTTGACAGACTGCAAGGTGATCTATTTCAGTGGCCTACAAATATGGAAGCTAATGGACACCGCAGCTCTTCATGTCATATTGAAAAGACTTTTCGCAGGAAGAAATAATATCATGGCAATTACTACTGAGCGATCACATGACAATTCTACTGAAAAATGTCCATAAGTATGAAATATTACTTATACAGAGGATTGTTTTAAAACTTATAGAAACGCAAAGTCTTTCCCATCGACTTTCTCATTGTTTTAAATGATATTCTTTGTAATATTTTATTAGGGTAGCTACGCTGGAAATGCTGACGGTTTTACGGTGTCTTTTCTGAACGACCTGAAGGATATCAAAGCCAAGCATCCTAGAGTTACTCTATTGCATCATTTAGTCCGTACCTTTGGTCAGGATAACTCCGAGGCACTGACAAAAGAATTGGAACCAGTTTCCGAAGCGAACAGGTTAGCTTGCCGTTACATTGGCATTAAATGTTCTTGTTATATCCCTGTTCACGGGTGATTCAGAAACGTAGAGTTTATGTCATTTTACGTAAGGTCAAGGAATATCGAAAAACGTGGGACGAGTAAAGCATTTAAATGTAATATCGATTATAGTTTCCACAAACGAAAGTGTAACGTATTATTTGTGATGAGTTTGAGTGAAATTCTGTGACTTCTCTATTTCTGCAATGCACGGATTAAAAGCTGTGATGTGAATGATAAAAGCTGACAGATAATTTTACTGTAAATGCATACACTGCCATACATCTCTACAACTTCAGCAAAAGTAAGTACAGCCACGACTTATATCACATTGTCAAAATTTATGTGACGTCTATAGCCAGTAAAAGCAGTGCAATTACATGTAAAACACATCATTGTCTGCTTGTACACTCTATCTGAACAAGAAGTAATTTTGGGTAGCACATTTTCTTTTCTCTTTCAGATATTCTCTCGCAGAGCTCAAAACTGAAGTAAACATCCTGTCAGATGAACTCGACAAAATGCAGAGACGATTATCAGAGACTGTTGATATTCAGCGACGAATGAGTGATTTTCTTGATGTAAGCCTCTCCATGAATTAACCTATAATATCATTTAGCACTTATAAGCATATATACGAACACTTTTGACGCATTAAACCTTCAAGTGTAGCGTTTATTTAGCTTCGCTACACTTCGCTAAACTTCTTCTTAATTGCGTAGAACTTTGCACCTTCAAAGTTGCAATAGATGTATATGAAAACCACAAGACTCATCAAATAATCGACCGTTTTTTAATAAAGTCAGCATTATAGTAACTTCTACGCGTTCTAGTGTATATCATGCACGGTAAGGTAGTATGCGCCTCGAAAGTAAAAGACTTAAACGTTTGCTCAAACTTCCTCAAGGAATATTTCAGCCATTCCCTTATATATCAAGAATACAAATCGGGGTCACCGTGCAAATTTGGTACTAGAGAAACAAAATACCCAAGACTTACCGATTGAAATTCAAAGTGGCCGCCATCCATGTTTTAACTTTTTGGAAAGGAAATAAAATTTTCGATTTTGGAAAAAACTAAGAAGGCAATAGTTTTTCTTATACCAAGATCTTGAAAATGAACTAGGGGTAGATCAGAAAAGAATTGGAAAAGTTTTAGGGTCCAAATAACTTTCCCCGCGGCACATTTTACTTTAATTGTCACCTGACAAAGTCAAGTGCCAGAATAATGTCGGTATTTGGATACTACTCGTCATCATATCGTTACATTGACAAAGCTAAACTTTTTTATCAGGAAGCCTCGCAAAAATGCTGCAAGTTACAAGAGATCATACAGGAAACCGACGAACTGTCTGAAAACCTTGCAATGTATTTCTGTGAGGATGTGAAAATATTTACATTAGATGAATTGGTTTTAGTCATCGATAACTTCACAAACAATGTCGATCGGTGTCTAGAGGTAAGAACTAGCGGAAGAAATACTTCGTGTTTTTCGTTTTGATGACATTAACATAGTGACAAGATTATCCAAAAGTATGAATGTTAAAGTTAATGCACGTCACTACATTGACATGTAAATAAAGTATTTATTGACGATATCTTATATGATATCTCCCGCAATATCCCCATGTTTTGAGTAACGAGTTTTCCCCAGAGATAGTTTAATACCAAGGTCTGCCTCCTGCATTCAAAATATGCTCTGTATAGTCGGACTGTGTTTTACTGGGTCGTTCCTTGAATAACGCTACTAACGTTTTCCATGTGACTAAATATTTTGAGAAACACTGAGCTTAACAAAGCAATTGTGCCGTCATGTCATTACATCATTTGGACCTTCAGCCTGACAATTCCATTAAAGACGTAGGCCTTATCTGCATTGCTGGGATGAACTACTTTTAAAAGTAAACTACCATTAAATGGCTAGTGTCAAAAGTGAATAAAGCAAAGAGGTATGTTTTAATCGTTATCTGAGTATGGTCATCATTTTATTCAAACAGGAAATCAAGAAGTGGGAGAAGGAAAACGCGACAAGAACCACATTGGAGGAGGAGGAGGTCGATGCACCGATCAAAGAAACATGTATAATCGACATGTTGTTGGATTACATAGCTACGGTAATGTAAAATAGACACTGTTATTGTGGATCAATTCTTGAACGGTTTTGAACTTAAACATTTTAACATAGAACAATCGTTTTCAACTGAGAATGGCTTAAATTGTTTTAAGTGTATACTGGTCATTTGAAAAAATTCCACTTGGGATAAAATCATGAAATAAAAGGCTGACATAGGCTTCAACACTGACATTTAAAATATCTTTTCTTCGGAAAAAGGCTTATTGCGCTAATTTCATATTACACTGCATGACCGTACACTGCATATATCTCCAAGTCAAAGAGACCTTAGTATTCTTCTAATGTTCTGTAATGTTTCCTTCTAATTTTCAGGGGTTTCAAAAGAGCCAAAAAATATACTCCGGCAAAAGAATGGATGACGTGCTCTGCTAAGTGTACAGTCGCGAGGAGTATGAAGGCCCAACGGCAGCAATGATAGGAAACAGTACTTTGAAACACCTGTTTTAAAAGCAAAATCAAGTACAACAGAAGTATGCGAAAACTCATATGATATTTCAGAACGAATAAGTCCTTCAGACTTGTTATTCTACTCATTTCCATTCTTCCGTGTCAGTTGTTGATCACATTATGATTAAACTTTCAGAGTTTTGAACTTAAGGAAGGGCTGAAATACAAATACATAGTTGTGTATGATCTTCCATGGTGCAATGCGATAGAGCTAAGATTAAGGAAGTGAGTAAAATGTTCAATGAAAGGGACAATTTATGGTCTGATTTGAGAAAGTCAGATACAAAGACACAATGATAGTGCATAATAGTTTGTTTAATAGCGATATTGGCCAGTTTCCATTTGAGATTGAATTATAAAGTTGCATTATAAAGCTAACTGTCACAAGTTGATGTGAAGCCTAAATTCTGTACTTAAGATGTGATTAATAAGACAACTAAATTTTTTCTAAGATCAAAAAGAACTTGTAACCCAAGCTTGAATTAACCGATTGCAACTAAATCATTTAACCGAGATGGCATCTTAAACCTCTTGTTAAACATTTACAAATCTACCAGGACCAGAAAGCCTCTCGGGCTGTCGAATAAGAACCAAATTATTGATTATTGCACCTGAATACATTTCAGAGTTTGTAACCTATATGTTATGCGAGAATTTCATATGCTGGATTACTTTAAAGTTTTTGTTTCATATCACCTAGCATCGTAAGTCTGTAATAGAGTAAACGACCCTAGTGTACGTAAATATGTAAGCTTCTATTGCTGCAAATGTTCTACTTTAAATTATTGTTTTTGTTCTGTATATTAAACACAGTTTCTCTTATAACGAAATATCCAGTGTTCAATTGTCATCGGCAATTAAATTTTAGTCCCGACCAAAATCAATGTGTGATCAACAACTGTTTTCATTGTATTTCGTTACAAGAGAAGCGTTGTGTTTGTATGATGAACACGTATTGCTTTAATATACGGAAGATATAAGCATTTTTATAAAATCACATAGAACATTTTTAGAAGATTCACATGAGTGCCGAGTAAATAGATAGTGGCTGGATCTTGAAAAGACCGCCTTCAAACTGCTTCCTACTTAGTCAGTTCTCTCAAAGATGTCGATCAGAAAGAAATATCAAAATCTAAGAGAAGAGTACTCATTTCAACAGTAACTATCCCTTTTTGCTAGAACATTTACAACTTATGTACTAGTATTTTATCGTTTCAAGTATTTTACACATAGTAAATATCAACCATTCATTACTCAAGAAACTTAGCCCGGGACATGAATCCGTGCAGTGAAAAGTCTGAGAATGATAGCAAAATAAATAACTTTCTTGTAAAACATTTACTTCAAAGATGCACCTCGCAGAAGATGACATTCCTACTTTGTGTCAATTTCCTAACCAGACACGCATGAGTTTATGCCTTTAACGGCCATTTATAGGTGCACAATATCTAGGGCGACTGCATGCTCATAGATAATCTCATGTGATTTAAGGATAGAGATCTTTGACAGTTGATTTCAAATTCGAATCGTTCATTTTATTGTAGCACTGGGCTTTGAAACGTGGTAAAGATGGACACAGGCTGGACTAGAGTTCTCATATTGTATCAAATGTCTTTCATTACCGCCAACTTTCAGACAAGAGATAAACTTCCTGATGTGCATCTTTAAAATGGTAGCAGTCACAGAGCGCCCTCATCGACTAATATCACTATGTCTCTAAGTGATCATTGCATAATCTGTAGATGGTCTATTGATTGTTTTCAATGTTCCCCTTGCAATGATAGTTATATATATTAGAATATAGGATGATAGGTTTAGCTGACATTATTTCATGAATTCAGACAGTTTTAAAATGTCGACCTTTGAACTTACGTTTCTTCAATGTATTAAGAATAAAACAAGGGAAACCTCTTCCTTATAGTTGTGAATGGTTTTTGTATTATGGCTCCCCTATCGCATTAAATTCCCCTGATGGACCGTCAATCAATCCCTTTCCGTATTTCCTTGATGGTGGGCCAGCTGAATATATGCCTTGGATTCTACCGGGTATTGTAGTGATGCATGGTTATATATTATGTTACTTTAATCATGTTTCCATACCAACATAATCAATATTCATACTAGCTGGGAACACGGTTGTTGCATGAACTGTGCAGTGGATTTTGTGAATGAAGGGAATATCACGCTCATAGCAGTAGCGGAGAGTCAAATGAAGACGGGCAGTGAACATTGCCGATGGATACTAGGCGCTATATAAACAGGCAAGTCTGGCGCATTTTATAGAAGCTATTGAATAATATCACTTTATAATTTCACCTTCAGTAACTTACCTCTTTCATTGAGTGCGTCGCATGATCTGCAAACGCAAACACTTTTTTCCACAGCCCAACTTGCTGATTGGCAAGTAAGAATTGACGTGAACATATTGTGTTGGGGATTAAGTATGAGCAAGCAGTCTTTGTGACGTTGAGGGGGGTATAAGTGAAACGAATGAGGAGAAAAAAGGTACTGGTGTTTCCAAATGTGAGAATGTGAGGTATGGCATATCTTTTAGTGATTTTTGACGATTTGAATATATAAAGGACCTGTTTTGGCCTCGACGCACGTGTTTTTACATTAAGCACAGTGGTCAGCCCAGTAGGTTTCCAATACTGTCCAGTGCATCAGCCGGCAGGAAAATATCATCACAAGGGTCAGAACCACAACATTATGAAACACTAGAAGTAGTACAGGCAAGTCATCTTTACTTTGTCTGTAACTGTATTAGAGTTGATAAACTCACCAGAAAATCTATTGACTTAGCCCTCGAAAGTGAATAAGACCATATACCACTTAGCGAAAAGTATTATGAAAGAGCATGCGGATACAGTCAGCCTTGGTCTCTTACGTACCTCTTTAATTTCAATTAAAACCTTTTCACCGTGTCTTGAATACAACGTATGACCTCTACAGAAGAGTTATAGACCAGGCACCCTTTTTCTCCTGTACTAGCAGTGAAGAAAAACTATACCATTTATTTTGCTCATGTAAATTCTCTGACACCTGCAACGAGTTTTATGATTTCTACAAGGGTCTCCATTTCTTGTTGTGAGATGGCCTTTTAATGTACGTTTTGGAGACACATTGGCTTCAGACATTTGTAATCACCTCATACTTGCAGCAAAACGATTTATTTTTGCAACGAAAATGTTTAGGAAATCATCATTTGCTCTGTATTTGCTACAAGTTAAACACAACTACCACCGACAGTACGAAATTACTCTGGAAAACGACAAGCTCAGACTGGAGACGCTTTTTTGTAAATGAATAAAAATACTACCAACTATAAATAGCAAAGGAGAACAACAGTGATACACCTTTCTTACAAGCACTGTAACCATTCTTTACACTAATTTCCAGATCGAATACCTTCTGTATTTCAGCTTACGTTTAAAGCTTGGTTTTTCTGTGTAACTACGGTACCGTGTATTGACTTACTTCATCTCAAAAACTGGGATGCATTGAGAAGGTATGGTAAAACAGCAAACTAGTAACTGTCTCATACTGGTTTTTCCTTTAGAATCTGCTGGTCTACCTCTTGAAATGGTCCATAAACTTTGGAATGAAAGTAATTTCGACACACACGTCAAGTGGTGGGAATAACACTTGCAGTCGCCCGGATATGCAAGCAGTGAAGGATTCGTGTTCATAAATCATTATCGAATCTGATAGCTGTGAGACAAGTCGATTCTCTGGAAATCAATTTCATAAAAAGAAGTAGAGCCCGGAAATGTGTATATTGCTGTTGGGCCATTCCACTTCATAGGAGGGTTTATGCTACACTTTTAAAGCGAACAATTTAAATATTAAGATGTCGACACAGGTTTTCACACTTTGAAGAATATTTATTTTTAGCTTCAAATGGCGGTCGATGCTATGAATATTTGTCAAAATGACGAACCGGTAACCATTTCCACATCCCAAACTCAGCCTCTACCCAGCCCCTTTAGACTCTGCTGACCTAGTAATATCATTAATGGTGAACTCGAACCATATCATGTAGGCTTCTGCTTGTACTTGATGAATACATTTCACTGACATTTTTTGGTATGCTATAAAGAACTGAGTTATATGAATCTAGTGTCTGCTTATGAATATGAATGTATAGTCTACATATATATACCTATCGAAAGCGCCCATAAATTAGAAGAGAAGTGAATTTTGAAGAATAATGCAATACATGATGAAAATGGTATTAAGCTGGAGTAGTCAACAACGAATTTGCTCTTCAAATATTGCAAAGTAAGACGGGTGTGCGACATGTCAATTCCTTGGAAATAAATTTGAAAGGAATAAATTTAGAACTAAATTTACCCAATCAAAATCGTTAATCCAAAGCAAAATA
>LD342676.1:329885-341365 GCA_001465055.1 Ptychodera flava
TATAAATCACATTAATATTAATAAACTCACGTCCGTGAAGACTGGTTTATTCTTTCACATGTATTTGCTACTAACAGCTTATCTATTTATGAATTAATCCAATTATCAAGTGCTTCATTACTGTCATGGTTTTTTAGTCTGAATCTGGCAAATGTATTCGTTGTGAGATTAAAACCATTTCAAAAAACAAAACTTGGCTTACCAAACTGAGTGCATATGCCGTTATCCGGTCGACACGTTACCATGTTCTTGTTACAATGGGAGCATCACTCTAAAGTTTTGATAATTAATAATATCCGCATGCTATGAATATTTGACAAAATGATGAACGGGTAACCACTTCCACATCCCGAACTCAGCCTCTACCCTGCCCCTTTAGACTATGTTGACCTAGTGATATCATTAAATTTGAGCTCGAACCCTATCAGGTGGGCTTCTGCTTGTTGATGAATACATATTTTGGTATGCTATAAAGAACTGAGTGATATAAATCTAGTGCCTGCTTATGAATGTGAATGTAAAGTCTACATATACCTATCGAAATCATCCATAAATTAGAATAGAAGTGATTTTTGAAGAATAATGCAATATCACGATGAAGATGGTATTCAGCTGGAGTTGTCAACAGCGAATTTGCTCTTCAAATATTACAAAGTAAGACGGTACTCCGCCTCAAAGTTATTGGACTCCGCATCCTCTGATACCGAAACTTACTGTACGACGAAACTCCATAGGTTACAGACGTAGGTGTACAGTAATAGTATTGATTCATGCTTAGTAATAAGAAAGAATAAAATAGAATTCATTGTTACTTGCTATCAGTAGGACCACTACGTATTGCGAACACAATACACACAAAAACCCAGTTTAACCTCTGATGAAAACAGTTCACACACGCTATGTCAGACTCGGACTTGTATAGATTTTCTGTTTTAATTTGTAAAAAAGTGGATATAAATTGGCAATTTTTACGAGCCAATGGACGATGCACTTTGGGCTGCGGAACACAACTGGAGAGCTGCAACCTATTCAATTAGAGAATAAACGAGTAATAATTAAAAATTTTAATCTCCAATTTCGCTGGTAACATGTCGATTAACATGGCGAGGTATACCAGAGACCTCAGGTTCGAAATTACCACAACTTATTCGTTTAATTTTCATTATCATCGTGTCAACCAAATATTACATAAGAAAACTCGCTGCTGACTTTGCATGTAAGAGTGGGCAAACTATTTTCACCACCTTTGTTCGTGTAACCTAGTCCAACGCGTATAAAAAATAATTTGCATACAGTCACGAGTTTTTGGTTCTGCTTCCTGTTCATGCAACAAGTGCGCAACAAGTGGAAATCGATTTAAAAAGAACATACTTAAAACCAAATTTAAGTCACATCTAAATGCAAAAATAGTGGTATTCTTAAATGCACGCACTGCTTATGGAATCTTTTGTCAGCATTAGAACAAAACAACCGTGAATAATATACAAAGAATGAAATACAGTCTATTTCGGTTCCATGACTTGGTATCACATTGTTTGTTAAAATCGTAGTCTCTGCACAAGCTCGATAGGGCGAGGCGAAGATTAAAACAAAGGTGTCCTGAAGCGTGTCTATTTCGATTATATGGCCTTACATCCTATCGTTAGTTAAATTCGACGTGTTTTGCGCATGCTCAATTTCGAGAGAAGGAGAAAGTTTCACAGGTAAGACACAACTTCAGTTTCTTTTTCAACAATAATTTCTGACGTGCAGTATACCATGAAAAGAATGCTTTAGATCGTTTTGGTGCAATAATGTCTCAGTAACCGCTTTGCTATAGGTAGGGGTATTCGGTACGCCATGTATGTCCACCTCACTTTCGAGCGACCTTACGTGGCGGCAACGGGTTATACGGTGTAGACGATAGCTACATAATCACGATATTACATACAAGACTACATAAGAATGGCTCCATGTACGTCATATGGCACGACTTACTAATTATGTTTCTTGATGCGAGCTGACAGTTGATTGCGTCACTGAAATCGTAGATTAGTGTCTGAAATATGAACAGGTGTGTTTTGTGTTTTGTGTTTGAAGGATCATGAGGAGTCTGATTTGTTACAAGTAAGCACAATGACGCTCAACAAAGTCAAGCCAGTATGTTTGTGAAAAGAAGTCACCCATTTGAGGTCATGCTGGGGTCTAACTTTTCAAGAGAACAAGGATGAGTTATAGTTGGTTTTGTTGTAAGTGTGTCAGGTGTTGAAACATTCCACTGTTGTCCTGCTTACATATGTATTCATCGTACCGATTATATTCGGATGGTGTGTACATTTTTTTGTAGCAGTTACCTTAAAGACATTTGGATTATAACGATTTAACCTTACAGTGGTTCTTGTTTGAATCATATTTATTTTAACAAACTGGCGTCCGTGAAGACCGATTTCTTCTTCTTGCACACGTATTTCCTACTAACAGCTTATCTTATTTTTGAATCAATCTAATTATCGAGTGCTTCATTAATATCATGGCTGATTAGTATGTTCTTGTTCCGAAACCTATAATAAGTTTAATAGAAAACGTAATGGTAGCACCACACTAAAGATTTGATAACTAATTATATCCTTTTGCTATGAATATATGTCAAATTCAGGAAGGGGTTACCACTTACACACCCTGAACTCGGCCTCTATCAACCCCCACCCCCACCCTTTAGACTCTGCTAACAGAATAATATCATTAATGGTGAGCTCGAACCCTATCAGGTAGGTCTCTGCTGGTATTTGATGAATACGTTGTTATGCTATAAAGAACTGGATGACAGGAATATGTTGTGTGCTTATGAATATAAATATGCAGTCAACATATACCTCTCGAAATAGTCCATAAATTGGAAGCGAAGTGAATTTTGAAG
This sequence comes from Ptychodera flava, assembly GCA_001465055.1. Taxonomy (NCBI): domain Eukaryota; kingdom Metazoa; phylum Hemichordata; class Enteropneusta; family Ptychoderidae; genus Ptychodera; species Ptychodera flava. The sequence goes on from LD342676.1 coordinate 332,782, forward strand.
AATAACACAATGATATGTTGAAAATGGTTGTGAGCTTGAATTGTCAACAGCGAATCTGCCCTTCACATATTACAAAATTACACAGGTGCGCGACAAGTCAGTTCTCTTTAAATCAATAATTGAATAGAATATATTTAGAATCAATTTGACCATATTAAAATCCAAAGCAAAGCAATTAGTGGTGTCCTTAAATACGCGCACTGCTTGTGGAATTGTTGTCAGTATCATAACAAAATCGATACTGAAAAACCGTCTATTTCGATTCCACGACATAACATAACATTAATTGTTAAAATAGCGATGTTTGCATGAGCTCGATGTGGTTTGATGGACAATAAAATAAATCTGCCATGAAGGAAAGGCTGCCTTTTTCGCTTACATCCTAATGTTTGATAAAATGGGCGTGATTTGCGCATACTTGATATGGTGAGTAGGAGATAGTTTGGTAAGTAAGACACAACTTCAGTTACGTTTTGAACAAAAATGTCTGACCTAAAGTGTTTTGTTAAGAGGTACCCTTTGGATGGTATTCATGCAGTCCCAGTAAAAGCTTTGTCACACACTGTTTAGTCAACCGCGTATCGCCTTCTCTAAGCAATGCTTTTCCATTCTATTTAAAAGGTCAGCCTTACTTTTGTGCGATCTTATGTGGCGGTAATGGGTCATATGGTATAGACGGTAGCTATATAATCATGACATGCCTTACGTGTTTTAAACTACATTAGAATGGCTCCTTGGAAGGAGAAGAGTGATTTGTGTAAAGTTATGTAGAATGACACTCAACAAGTGAAGTCAGTATGTTTGTGAATAGAAGTCACCCACTGAGGTCATGCTAGGGTCTAACTTTTCAATAGAACAAGGATGAGTTATAGTTGTTTTTGTATATTAGGTCAGGTGTTGAAACATTCCACTGATTCGGACAACATGTGTGTGTTGTCCTGCTCACATTTGTATTTATCGAACCAATACTATTCGCATGACTAATAGCAAATTTGCTCTTCGTATTACAAAATAAGACAGGTATACACGGCAATTAATTTGAAAGGAATATATTTAGAACTAAACTGACCCGATCAAAATCCATAGCAAAAGAATTCAGTTTCCTTAAATGCGCGCATTGCTTGTGGAATTGTTGTCAGTACTATACAAAAAACAGTCGATAATGAAAAAACATCTATTTCGATTCCACGACATAACATAACATAACATTGTTTGTTAAAATCGCACTGTTTGCATAAGATTCATATGGTGAGGCGGAAGTTACAATAAATCTGTCGTGAAGGAAAGGCTGTCTATTTCGCTTACATGACCTTACACCCTATAGTTTGATAAAATGGGCGTGATTGGCGCATGCTCGATATGGTGAGGAGATAGTTTCACAGGTAAGACACAACTTCGGTTTCGTTTTGAAAAAAAATATTTTCTGACAGAAAGTGTGTTAGAAAGAGATGTGCTTTGGATCGTATTGATGCAGTAGTATCGAAGTAAAAGCTTTGCCATACACCGTTAAGTCAAAATGCCTATCACCTTCTCTAAACAATGTTGTTTTCTACTTTAAAAGGTCAGCCTTACTTTTGTGCGATCTTATGTGGCGGTAATGGGTCATATGGTATAGACGATAGGTATATGCCGTACATGTATTAAACTATGTTTACAATGGCTCCTTGGGAGGAGAAGTGTGATTTGTTATCAGCACAATGACGCTCGATAAAGTGAAGACAGTACGTTTGTGAATAGAAGTCACCCACTGAGGTCATGCTGAGGTCTAACTTTTCAATAGAACAAGGATGATTATTGTTTGTTTTTATTGTAGTATGCCAGGTCACTCCCTATCTATGACAATGTGTGTTGTCCTACTTACATCTGTATTCATCGAACCAATGCTATTTGCATGACTAATTTACATTAAATTTTCTTTTATTGCATTCAACTTAAAGACATTTGGTTATAACGTATAAACCTTACATTATAGATATTATAATATCATATAGGGCCCAGCTCTTGGTGTCGCGCCAGAGGTTAAGATTAGAAATTTTATTTCCATCTGAAGATGCACAGTCGATTGACTCATGATAAGTAATCAGAAAGAACAAAATACAACTTGCTATATACATCAGTAGGACCACTACGCATTGCATAAATAATAAATTCAAACACCCAATTTACTATCTCAGGTTCAACTACCACAAAAAATTAGCATCATAACTTATTCATTCAATTTTAATTATCATCATGTCAACCAAATTTTACACAAAAGAAATTGCCGATGATGTTGCATGTAAGAGTTGGCAAACTGTTGAAACCCAGCCTAATAAAAGCCCAATAAAATAGTTTGCATACAGTTGAGTTTTGGTTCTGCTTTCTGTTCATGCAACTTCAACATTGGCTGACAATACAATTTTTACCCTTTATTGTTAGTGCAGAACGTCGGCGACGGCTTGACGCAGGACAGCCATGAATGACAAAGAAGACTATGACTTTGTAGATCAATTGACTAAAATTGAACAAGAGACGCCAGAGTTCGGAGAAAGAGATGGCGACGTCGTTGAAGACGGTGACCCAACGAGCTATATCAGAGTAATCTGTGACAGTACATCTCCACAAGACTTTGACAAGCTGAAAACCCGACTGGCCAAGTGCACTCCAGAATGGATGGACCAGTTCCTACAACTAGATGGACTGGAGTTGCTGTTGGAAGCACTCGAAAAAGTCGGTGACCGGAAACCATTCAAAACTGAGGACGCCTTCCTTCAGTTTGAATGTGTTCAATGCATCAAAGCTGTTCTCAATTCGAAAAATGGTATAGAGTTTATCATAGAAAACAGAGAAATCAAGCATCACAGCAGAACATTGGCATTCGGTAAGTCAATCTTGACATTCGGTAAATTAATCGCCTAGAAATAGTATAAAGAGTTGTCAGGATTTGAAGATAAGTTGTTGTCAGTGTTAACGATTTCACTGCATTTTTATTCGGTTTCTCGCCCTAGTATGCGCCATTATTTAGACCCGATGAAACTATTTTTCTACTTAAAGCGAAACATTTCCAAACTCTTGACCTAAGTTATAAATAATGCAGTTTAAATGAGAAAGGATATATTTTACTGCTTACTAAAATAAACTGAAGCATTGACGTAGAAGCGATGTTCGCTTCTGCTTCTGTCTCCGTAACTGAAGTTGGGCAACTTCTGCCAAAAGCCATCTTTCACTGTACTTTGTACACTGGACACTTGGTGTGGTTAACGAAACAATTGAATAATTTAAAAATGGCTGTCACGCGGTAGAACCTTTATCCACCACTTGTCATGGTTACGTTAAATTGTTCAACTTTTGTTTGGCATGAAACCAGCCATGAATATAATATTTGAAATGTATCGTAGACAAATGGAATTGTAAAGTCAAATGCAGCGCGTGCATAACTTTATGTAATGTAGGAATGTGTAGCGATAATACCGCAGATGCTCACCAGTCGCCTTGTCAACAGGTACACTAGATTGTGTGGCAGTACATGCGTTGGCCCCAATACAGAGCAGTGTATCGACAATGTTCTCTTGAATGGCCTGTGCCCCATACACGACACGGCATTGAATAACTTAATTGAGGTTCACTTGGTATTTTACTTACACATACTCATTCCCACCAATTCATTGGATTATCCCACTCGATCAACAAACCATATTCGCTACATACACTTTAAGAACACTTAGCCCAGTCTTCTGTTTGGCAACATCCAACAACGGGTTCTTTGTTTCAAAGAGAGTCTATAAAGCTCTATGGAGCAACCTGAGCCCCTGGAATTATATTGATTGTAACATTGTTGAGTATGGGCAAAGTCTAGCTTGAAATAGTCCGCCATTAAGATAACAATCTTGTACATCCAACGTACGCCGCTCGCTTGATTAATCTTGTTTAAATTAGCAAAGCCTAAACTAACGTAGGAGAAGCAGATTAACTTTTTAACAATGATTTATGATGCATAAGTGTAAAATTCATCTGCAGTAGAGTCCTCACACTACTGTCTTGGTAAAATGTATGAACAAGACTTCTGCAAAAGGTGCACATAAAATACTAATTACGTAATTTCATCGATAATTTCTTGTCACATTCTATCAAGAAATGCTCACACTAAAGGATTTTGTTACAAAGTTCACAATGTTATCATATTGCTCATTCCTTCTTCATCCTTATTTTCAGCGTTGGATTCTTTTGATGTGCCAACAAAGAAAATGGTGTTTGAAATCTTATCAGCCCTGTCGGTGTACTCTATCGATGGTTGTGGCATGGCTATAGATGCATTGGAATTCTACAGGGTAATCAGATTAATGTTTGCTAACTACTTGCAATGCAGTAATATAAAGCATACAAAATAAATCAGAGTTTTATAAGCCCGTAAAGAACTGCAATTTATTGCAGCGAGGGAACAAGATTGATCCTTGACCCTTCCTGTGAAATGCGTTATACGCTTGAAAAACACCATTTCTCATTATTCAGTGGACAAATAAAAGAAAGATCAAAGGTCAAACATGCATTATCAGGAATGATTGTCTTTTAAATTGTTCTATTCAATCATTGATGGCCATGTTAATGCATAAATAGTCAACACATGGCTCGTATGTTCAGAGGGACATACTGTAGAAATAAAGGGAAACGCGCTGACAATTAACATCAATTACTGGGAAAGAGTGAGAGAAAAGCTTAAACGTAATGGGCAATTGCAAGATGCAGCCTAGACTGAAAGATCCGTCGCTCGAGGGCGCTCTCTACGCTCCCCCTTCTTGAGGAGAGTTTAGAGTGCTTTCGAGCGACGGATCTTTCAGTGTAGGTGGAGCCAAGAATGTGAAGTTGTGATGTCATACACAGTTGCAGGGGCGTAGGAAGCACTTCACGGTTGGGGGGGGGGGGCAAAGGTAACCTATATTCTTGTGATGAATGAATTACGATCTAAAATTTGCATATATGAATAAATTAAAATATTAAATCATAGACGAATAAATTAAAATAATTAAAACAGGCCAAAACCAATCTAAATAGTAAAAATGTACTGAAAGCACCATTACTTTCACATACGGCAATGTCTCAATATTTGTGCTTTTATGTATTAGGACGTGTAAAGAAAATTGTTTGTTTGCTGTCCTTGGATTTTTGAAAAACCTACAAGCTAGCCAGCAAAACAAAAACAAAAAACAAACAAACAACATAGATCAATCGCATAAACTTTAACTTTCCCATCGGTTTATGGGTCACAAGTATGAAAAATCATCTGTTACATTTAACAATGCAGTGCTTCTTATGCTCTTCATTAAGCACGTTGAAAGCAATGCTTGGAAACAAAGGTTATATTTGTATAAGTACAACAAGCATACTTAGAGTTAGGTGACTGTGAGTCTGAACAAAAATTCCATAATAAACAATGGCAATAAACACTATACCAGTACATAGGCCCTAGTGTACCACATGTACAGTGTGATAGTAATCAACTGGATGTGTTACGCAGATCTATAGTTTGTCTCTGACGGAGGTTTATGCACTAGGTAGTCATAGGCAAGAGTAAAACTAAAATAACAAGATCTCGAAACAGATGTATGATAACTCTGATATCATGATCACATTTTTTATAGCTCCGACAAGGGTTTAAGTGGCCAAGGGCACGTGACCTTTTGCCCGACGTCAGAAGGGTAAATATTCTCCTGCCTCGATGACACGTAATCCTTAGTTTAGACTATCTTTATTACTTCTCTTTCTTACATAATTTTAATGTCAAATATTTTATTTTCTCTTCAAATGGCATGACAGTCAAACCGTTTTCGTCATTGAACAGCAAATGAATATATTTCTATGACAGTATCCCTGGGATACCATTCACCGAATTATCCTTGAACTTGAAAATAACCTTTTAAAACCCCACCAAGACTAACCTGTTCGCTTCGGAGACTGGTTCCAATTCTTTTATCAGTGCCTCAGAGTTATCCACACCAAAGGTGCGGACTAAATGATGCAATAGAGTAACCCTAGCTTGCTTGGCTTTGATATCCTTTAGTTCGTTTAGAAAAGATACCGCGAAACCACTTGCATTTCCAGCATAGCTACCCTGATGAAATGTTACACAAAATGTTATTCAAGACTATAAGAAAGCCTGTGCAAAACCATTGCTTCGTTGTTAGCACGTAATTATTGACAGTCCTCGACTCATTGGATGTTAAAATCTTCAACGTCATCAACATCAGCCTGATTTGTTCATTGTGTAACTTCCAATTAAGTGACTCAAGAAGTTAATTTTCATGAAGCACGTTGAAAGCAATGCTTGGAAACAAAGGTTATATTTGTATAAGTACAACAAGCATACTTAGAGTTAGGTGACTGTGAGTCTGAACAAAAATTCCATAATAAACAATGGCAATAAACACTATACCAGTACATAGGCCCTAGTGTACCACATGTACAGTGTGATAGTAATCAACTGGATGTGTTACGCAGATCTATAGTTTGTCTCTGACGGAGGTTTATGCACTAGGTAGTCATAGGCAAGAGTAAAACTAAAATAACAAGATCTCAATAATGAATAAAAAGCATATTTGCGACAAATGTAAAAGATGCAAATTATGTATTACGATGATGTTTACGAAGTTTTGAAGAAAACAAAATATATTTGAATCAACACTTTATGAAGGAACATAAGAACTTCACCGTTTACGCAATGGCTTCAATTTTGCAACGTGTCTAAGTGACATTTGTATATTAATTATGACATGTACATTTAAGATCGAGATCTGTATTGATGTTTACGATTGGACGTATATTTCCATCTTTAATTCATATCTATCATATGATCCAAACCAAGCCTTAAACATAACGTTTAAAATCCCATTGTAAAATAATACGGGAAAGGGAATACAAAGGACAAGAGAGAAAAATACAACAGACAGGGCAGGAGGACAGACAATTGGAGAAGCGTATCTTGGGCAATGGCAGCTGTCAAGCTTGTCTACCGAGAAATAAAGTCTATATAGTACCAACGAACTCTGAACATCTCGTGTAGTCGATCGAAGATTACCAGCACCTCTCAGCAAGCTAAGACGAGTCCATGAGTTAAAGCAGGCCAAGATGAGGTAATAAGATAATAGGAGAAAAACGAGTAGTAACAGTTGTTTTGACAACTGTACACTATGTATTTCAACATGTTGGGGTAAGCTTAGAACAAAAAGGTGTTCTTGCAAAACCTGAAAATTCCAAATATAAAACTGCAAAAGTTACTGAGTATAACAAAGTATGTAGTTGTCACTCAGGAAACAAATGCTAAACATCTTGGTAAAAGGTGAAACTACTAACCATTCCATAAAATTACAATTTTTACATTAAGAAGAGTGGGTAGCTGAACAAATCATAACAGCCTCGAGTACAAATCCTCCTTTTTAAGTGTCAAATAAATACTAGTCCTGATCACTGTTTCTGTTGAGTTAAATGCTCCATTAGCTGTAACTTAAAAGGCTATTTATTCCGAATTTTTTGTATCAACTATTTTTTAGCCGAATTCCAATAGCGCTGATCGCAATGTTAGATATGTTACTAAATATAGCTGCACGCGCGACTTCAGACACCGCTGCCTGAAATTCGGACAAATTTTTTCATGCGCGGTCGTTGTTGCAGCTCAGTTGTAGTCTGACCCATAAATTCATAGGAATTTGTGTCAGTTTTTGTATTCATTATAACACTAGCAGGTTTTGATATCATCGTTCTTGCCGAAAATGCGGACTAATAGTCATTTTTGCATATTAATGACAGAATACTGACGCTATTGCATACTAAAATGTTAAATATTCTGCTTGTCAAGACAGCAATGCCGAATGGCCATTGCTATTTTGAAAACTGAATTCTAATCCGGACTTATAAAATGTCCAAATCGTTTTTTAGCAGAAAAAAATGTTCAAAGTAAGGGCAACTTCCACCGCGTACGAACTATTTCGAGCATTCAACAACGAACATTTCATCGGCGGTACCTGCTTGCCACGGTGCAGATCCAACATCATGATCAATCGCGGATCGTGGAAAAGCTGATGGAAATTCAGTTCCGTTCCGTTCCTTATTCGAAGCTAAACCAGTCAAGAATTGTTTTCGATCCGTCTTGTATGGAGACCAAAAAGATTTTACGCACTTCCGCCGATTTGAAAATTTTGAGGGAGAAATCAACTTGTGAAACGGTCGATTGATCTTCACTTACGGTACACTGCAGTCCGCTACAACAGGAGGTGCACATATACACTTTACGTACAACGCTTGATGTACCCCTTTAAGATAGGTAATCTGATTAGTATGGAAACGATCGTACGACATTTGCATTTTTGCGACATTAAAGTAACTTACTGCGACATCGCGAACAAAGGAACGGCACATCCCGCCGTATTTTCGATCATACGGTCTGTGTTTGTTTTTCAGATTTACCCAAAAAAAAACCCGCACGCGGACGGCAAACAAAGAATTTATTTAACGGCGCCTTAACTCCAGTTGTTTGTTTAACTCCCTACATAGCACTCAGCAATAGTTGGGACAGCTAGCCGTAGTCAATGTGTATTTGTAAAAGTTGGGGGGGGGG
>LD342677.1:17130-33657 GCA_001465055.1 Ptychodera flava
TATATATATATATATATATATATACACACACACACACACACACACACACACACACATATATATATATATATATATATATATATATATATATATATATATATATATACATGTATATATATACACACACACATACATACATACATGTACATACATACACAAGATCATACATACACAAGATACACATACATACACAAGATCAGGGCAGAGAGCAACACATAAAAGACTAGGAGAGTTAACAGTTACCACGGAGTGTTGAATTCTGACATACGAAAATAATCAAATATTAGAGAAAAAAGATGGGTCACCATGCTTGATCTTATACAATCTACGATGAAAAGTCATATTTTTTTTCAAATCACTGATAATCAATATATGGATTCAAGTTCATGCAGTGAATGAAATTTTCACATCTCATGCATAGTACAATAACACAAAATTAATTTACTTTGAACAGTAAAGACTCTAATTTAAATGAAAAAAATGTGCGACTTAATGGAATCATTTATTTTTACCAAATTTGTCATTATTACACCCAAAATTTCTGAGATTAAAACATTTATTTGATGGAATATTTTAACCTTCTTGATGGAATATTTTAACCTTCTTGTCAATTTTGTAAAACAGAAGTAGCATCTAATGTGTATGTATCTTGTGCTTTTGAAAAAAAAAACTCAGTAGGTCACTATACTGTGCTCATTTTTTCATAATTTGGCAAAATATAGCCAGGAATTCACAATTTGCATACTGTCTCATGATTGTCATTTTGCGTGCTCTTCAGCTGGTGACATATATTGACCTGGCCAGAGTTGGACAAACTTAATTAAGTCGGCTTAGATTGATAAATCCAAAAAGTCCACTGCGATGCATTTAAAAATGAATCAATTTAAGAATTTGCCCGAGATCTCCCGAGAGTACTGAACTTGAAGAAATCGCATTTTTCGTGAAAAATATGAATTTTTAGCATCTAATTTGTGCACCACGTGTTCTTGACCCTACAGAGAACGCGGGGGCAAAAAAACCCCCGCATTCTTCTGCCGTATTCGATAACGGCGGGCCGCAATATCTTAGGCGATAGTCTCTCTAAAATTTCAGACAAATTCTTATTTTTGCGTAGTTATAGTGATTAAACTCAGGAATCGGGGATAGTAACTGCACCCCTCATAAACTTTGAAAACAAAGGTTTATTTTCTATGTGTTATTGTTTGTTTGTCTTTTGCTTGTTTTTATCTATATTTTCGATGTTGCCGCAGATAGTTATCTTTCAATATGAACTTTAAATGGATGATGATAGATAGATAGATAGATAGATAGATAGATAGATAGATAAATTAGATCAGACGCTTTTAACAAGTATTTAAGAAATGATATTGTTGTGATGATATTCGAATATCACAATCGATTTGACAGTGATTTGAAACAATACAATGACCCTGAAGTAATGAGAACTAGACCGAGGCTGCACGTATTTGACTTTGCCAGCCTTGATTCGACGAATCGATAATATTTGGAGGCTGTTGTCGAGTTCGTTTCCTTTCCTGTCATCAATGTATTTTTCTGCACATTTGACGGTTATCCAAGGATTTGACTTCAATTACTTATTCTCCAATAAATATGATATCCTCAAAATGTCAATGTAAGTCAATAAGCTATCATTTGTTTTTGTGTATGTAAATTACGAAATGACGGTGACGTCACTAGTCAAAGGTCTGGAGCATAGCTCCTGGTTTGACCAATGACATAGTAGTACGCAAACCATGTGAACAGTGACAACCAATGGGCGCATTGCATTGAAGTCGCCATTGGAAATACCTGGAGGATCTTGAATCCGCTCAATTTCCGTATTTGTCGCCGATATCTGTTGACATAAAATCAAATTTCTGGCTACCCCTTCGCCAACTCATATCTTTCTGTGTTGGAAACGACCAATATCGACCTTCTGACTGACTGTCAGTGTTTCGTTTAGACGAATAATGTATCATCGAGAAGATCTGTACAGGTAAGCGGTTAACGTCAGGGCTTTCTGTAATCCATTCTCAAGATGGCGATAGTATACCGTTCAAATATGTGTCTGTGGTGCTATCATGTAGAAGAAAGCAACACATGTTGGTAACATTTAACGAGGATCATTCAATTCGGCGTGTCAAGTGTAAAACGTCGTGTGAGATAAGCGTCGTGCCGTCTCCATCGGCGCGATCTTACACAGTTGCTATTTTGAAATTGTTTGTGTTCTGTGAAGCGCCTGCATGTTCGATTCAACGTTTAAAGTTTAAAAAGCCGAATATTGTCGCACGAAAACTGCATCCTGTGAAACACGTGCAATATTGACGTGAATTAAAGCTTACAAGCTGATCTCAAACCGTATTTATCAGCCTATGAATAATGCTCTCACCGCAAACATACAGTGTATGTTCAAGCCGGTGATATTGTCACCTTCCAACTCAAAACATCCGTACGGTCGGTAGAACGAGCTTGTTGACTTTAAACTCTACACATCGAGTCACTTGACTTATTTTCAAATTGCATAAGCACCAAGGTAGGGTGTGCCTGCCCTGACGGGTCATCACGCCATGGTTTGCAACTTTTCAATTGTAAATCAACTCTGTTGAGAAGGGACTCTAATTTTTGCCCATGGTCATTTATAAAAATAGCTGTGTCACGACAGTAAACCATGAAGTAATAATGTCACAGACTACACTGGTGGTTTCCCAGGCAACAGGATATACACCATAGATCTCATATCTGTAAACTAAGCGTAATGACCTATATTCCCAGGTCAGGTCGAACCAGGATACGAATTTGAGAATGCCAGACATTAACTGTTTCTGTAGCCCCAGATGCTCTGCGTGGATATATTGTTTAACTTGCCACAGTCCCTCTGTGAACTTGCCCTTAAAAAAATTCTGTTCAACAGAAAGTTATGAAGGCTGCAGAACAGTCCAGATGAACTCAGAGCATATCTTGTTGCTTATTTTGGCTGCTTTTTAAGGTGGAGCAGTAAGGGCTAGTGGCAGGATGTGTCAGTTTGTAGTGTAACATTTAGTTTGTAGTTTGTTTGCAAGTGATGGTCTACCATCACTGCCCCCATGATAAGCTATGAACTCTGGTAATGAATAATTTACAAAGGTGCCAGCATAGAGCTAGAAACGCCTAGTTCCATGGTGCAAGTGTTCAAAGATGGAAATGTATAGTTTCCTGTGAATATAACCTAAACCTTATGTAGTATAGATACATGTCAGTTGTGTTTAGACTGTCCAGGAATTAATTATGTCATAATGACAAAGATGTTGATTATTTTGGAAATTTAAGATGTTCAGAAACAGCACAAGAAGGATTCTGAAAGAACAGATTGCAGTAACAATTGTAACCTGTGCTTAAATGATTTTAAGTGACACACAGAGTGATCTTTCTGAAAAAAGTACAAAATCACTGCGAATGAACCCTCATCGTTTGTACACAGTGTTGGTTGTGACACCAAGGACTTTTAACCGCAGTTGCTGAATTAACCCTTTCACAACTATAATTTGGCCTGATCCCATTGTTATAAATGGTCATTGTGGACCTCTGGAAACTAGTGATGAATAGATTAAAACGTTAAGGAGAAAGATTGTGTATACTGAGTTAAAATGTGACAATAAATAAATTTCTCCATGATCACATACAGATAGGCATAATATTAGAGAGTCCATTGTCTTAATGAGCAAAGGTCATCAATGGGGCGTCAGGTAACTCGTTGTACAATACATGTACTGTATCACACACTCATGTCATACATTTGAATGCACATGCGGAATGTTTCAGTTTATATACCATTTATTGCAAGGTTTTCATCTATGCTCCAAATTCAGTTGTTTCATATTTTATCCCTTTTATTTGTCAGGCTCTTTTTTAGACCTTTCACAGTTTCACCTCCATTCACTGAAAATAAGTCCAGCCATCCCACTAAGATTATGTCTATAGTACCAAAATGAAATGGTCACAGAGTTAAACATTTTCATAAAACACTCCTTTAATTTCAAATTCCAGTTTCATTTGAAATGTGATAAATATTGAATGGCAATGTTTTTGATAATACATGAAACAAATATTTAGTTTAGGCAAATAGTATGACAATTGCTATTTACAAAGATGTTTTGAGTATTGATTCAATCAAAGTAAACAATGTTATCAATAAAATGAGGGATGATGCATGCATCTATATAACCCTGGAGCAAGATCCCCAGTTTCTATTGTTCGTGCGTATTTTGTTTCTACGACACTGTATGAACTGGAGATCTTTCTGTGACACAAAATACATGTACACATGAACAATAGAAAGAAAGAAAGAAACAATTGAACATCTTATTGGTTAGTATTAAAAATATCTGAATTTAAAATATTCATGAAGTCTCTATGAAATTTATGATTACTGACATTTCTATTCATCCTAACAACAGGTAGAACCCTTAACCCCTGCGTATTGTTTGTAGATGAACACGACCATGACATGTAAACAATGCGGTCTCAGTAGGTACAGGTAACAATTAGAATGGGCCAAACCGTACAGGTTGACACCATGAAAAATCACACTGATCATACAGAAATAAGTTTACCTGTGTATATCTGTAAGGGAAAATAAAAATTCTCTGTTTGTTATTATCATAATGACTTGACCAGCATCTAGGCCTGTACATTTATATCTTTGTGAGTCTCTCCTCTTTATTTGAAGGGTGTATGGAAGAGGGCTCCATACCTCATTCTTTTCATAGAAATATGTTGATATGTTAAAATGTTTAGGTTCAGCACGTATGAATAATAAAATACATCTGAAGGGTACCTATTGGTTATTACAAGGAACGTTTGTTGTTTTTCGTAAACACTGAATGTTTTTAATATTCCTTAAACTTTGTTTCCAAAACATGCATACATTATTTACTGGTTGTGACATTGAAAATTTATTTAACATTCACACAAGAAGAATATCAAAAATGAAATGGCAATTGCCTCTCAAAGTTGTTTTCTTTTCATAATGCATAAGAATAGTACAGCAATTATTGAAAATTTGTTCAACCCAGGTTTTACCACTTATTTGAGATACACTTGCAAATATGTAAAATTGTTAAATGTTAAAATAATATTCTTGTTTGTGTATACAGAACAGCACTCTTGTCAAGCCAGACTCCGTGCGTCACTTTTTTGAAACGCATAGACCAAAGTGTACTAATATAAATACCTTACAGGGGTAACCATCATGTACTCAATTATGACCAATTAATCATATTTACATGCCATGCTGTACAGCTGAGGAGTCAAGGCTGTTTATTTGGCTTGCATTGTAAACTTGTCTCCAATTTACTCTGAAATTAAAATGTAGCAAAGCAATTTAAATAATGTAAAGAACTATAAAGGTACATGTATTATTTCTCTAGACAGTTGAACTTAAACATCCCTGAAAAAATATGGGAAAATAAATATGATATAAATAATTTTCTTTTTTCTCTGTGACTCTTTTAAGTCAGGGAATATGAAGAAACTGATGAATACAGAAAATTGCTATTTGATCAACTCAAGCTATGTACAGGTAATTTGAAAAATTGAAATTAAACTGACATTGTTTCTGTATGTTCTTGTGAGAAACACATTGTCACTTCATGGGGTATACATGAAGTGACAAAGCTGAGACAGTGCAATGACAAATAATTGACACCAACAGAAGTTGTCAAAATTTAATAAATTAATTGATTAAAACAATCTGAGTATTCTGCACTTGCCATCTACAGCGTAAACAACTGTTTATTGTCATTTTCAGCTTGCACAGAGTGAGATACAACATTCTCATCAGCAAACATCACTATGTAATTTACATGTACATGTAGGCTCCATAACAAATTTTTTTTGTTAGAGGGTGTCTCTCTCTTTTTGGTTTACAGTACAAGAAGCCTCTGCATTATTGTGTGAAATGTTATGTCTGATCAATTTAATCATCTCTGTATTTATAACACATGAATGACTGTTACATGTGGTATGGTTCAGTAGATGCAAGGATCGATCCATTAGCTTTAATTTGTAATGTCTTTTACATTGTTTTTATTTAGTCTGTTAGGAGAACCATTGCTTGTTCTACTTCAAAAACCATATTGAAATGCCCATTGTTTGTTCATCTTGTACTGTTGTACATTGTAGGTTCTAGCAGTGGTATGCAATGCCCACTCTCGTTGTTGACAACTGAATTTCAAGACTACCGTAGAATTCCATAATTAACAATAACAATAGATGTAAATTTTGTTTTGTTCACAAAGTGTGTTGACAAGGCGAATAATTTAGTATTTCATCATACATGTACATGTATGGTACTTAAGGATTGGGGAAAAAGGAAATTATCCTGTTTTCTGGAACAGAAATACCAGATGAAAATATTTTCAAAAGTTTTCAGCTTTCAATTAGAATGGAGAATCGTCTCAGTGCTTGTTTTCCTGGAATTAAAGATTGGAAATTCCTATGTACAGTACAGTAACACCTCTTCCATCATGTTGTGTAATAACCTTTAGAAAATATAGAAAATGATACTTATTAAGATAGTGGTTGTAAAATTTTAGGTTGATTAATGCTTTTCAAAGAAACACATAGAGGGAGATCGGTGGTCATTGGAGGTAGGTTTTATCGCTATCAATTATGACATGAGATCGAGGTAACCATGCCAACAGATGAAAGTGGCGAAGCAATAAAAGACTAAAATCAGTAAAGCGTGATAGAGCCTGTCACGCTACCATTAGCAAGGTTATGAAAAATGTCATTTATCAATGCAGAACTTGTCAAGGTCTTAAAATATCATCATCGCTTTTCAAGCGTGAATTTAAGTCGCAATCAATTAATACTGAATGTATTCACATTTGATAACATTCTTAATATTTTGATAATTCCTGTTTCTCTGTATGTCTGATGGCAGTAACGATTGCTTGTTAGTGTGTTTGTTTGCCGATGTCATTCCTCTTCTTTATTTTTTCCCTCAGGGGAGACAAAAAAATCAATATGGTACATATCCAAATGTTAGCCAAATAACCGATTTTCAGTCAGGAATCTGTAACAACGATGTCCACATGCTTCGTAATCCTCATTATGATAATTTCATGGATTCATGGGTAGTTTCTTGGGGCGACTTGCAGCGATTTCGAAGCTGTTATCCAATTGGTTGGCAGAATCGTACCGTTATAATGAAATAATACAAATAAACTCCCTAAGTTGCTGTGAATAGTGACAATCGACCAATCAGATATAACCTTGCAAACACGCTGCGAGTCAGCCGAGTTTCTTTGCTACCAAGGGGTTAATGTAACTGTTCTTTGTTTGGGTTTACCGTTTTGTCTTCTCTTGGAATAAATTTCAGTACTTTTAAATAGATAATGGTCAAGTCAGGATGTTGCGGAATCTCCATATTTTTAAAGCGTTGTCTCATTTCACAAGAAATCCATGGGACATTTATATTTTCAAAAAGTTTTTTTAACCTTTTCTTTGCCCAAAATGGATATTTTTTTTTCAGTTATTTTATCAAGTGTATGCTTTATACACAGTACATACATGTCCCTATGACTTTTGAGAAAAAAATCTGTGCATTTCTATGGCTCTTTTGTTTGATAAGATGTTGGCATTTTCGATAAAAGATATCTATGTTATATAACAAAGACACAAAGCAACATCATGAAACTACAATGTAGTTTTTGTCTCTTTGTCCCCTATCATACCGGTATAACCCTGAAAATTTACATAAAACCTGAAAATGTACAGAGTACATACTGTACATGTACACATGATATAGATCACGGGTAAGGAACACAGTCCATGGTTTACTCATTGTCAGCTGACTAAAATGTTTTGCTTTTGCTTTCTCACTGCTTAGCTGCAGTGATGTAATTATACCAATGTGAAACTATTTGGATGCTGCGTGGCAATCTATGAATAGCTAATAAGGATATTTTGTGGAATATTCCATGTTTTTTGCATTTGGTACACACATTTTTTTAAACAAGGTTTATTTAAGATGTATCATGTATGATATTTGTATGTCATGTTCCCTTCTGACAGAATCATACCTGGTAGATATTTACTATATATATTTAAATTCTATGTGACGTACATGTACATATACATGTATGGTACTCAGACACTAACTTGACTGTTTTAAGTGTTTAAATAATACTTGTACACTGTAGAAAATTATTTTTGAAATTAGGTCTGTTGTTGCCAATAACAATTATACTCAAACTAAAATGAGGAAAATAATAGCGGTGTATATATAGCAACTGTGACCTTCCATTTATTTTGATGGAAAAAAATGAAAGTATCAATATACATGTACTGGTGTACAGAGTAATTGTATAATTGAAGTAATGTTGGCTCTCAAATGAGTGTGAGGATGTATGCATGGATGTCGGGTTAGTCCTCTTTTCTACCAGGCTCTATAGACAAACCATAGAAATAAACACAACTTGGGAGAAAGGGGATTTTAGGCTGTACAAGTATCAGTATTTTAGAGAGATCGAATAACGTGATTTGTAAACCAATGCAACCCAGCGAATATAACTTTTATTAGTAGCAAAAAAGCCAACTAGAATGTTTATAACAAATCAAAAATATAGTCACAGTATGTCAGTGTTGAGGTTCCAAAAATAGTTTTCATGGACTTACGGCCAAGATGTGGAGAGATTTTGCTCAATGACCTTGACATTTGGTAAAAGTGATGTGGCAATATGATTGTCTCTTTCAAATTTTTATACATTGCTTATTTCCGCAAACCAGACACGTAATACTACACCTGTTACTGTATGTGTTACTAACTTGATGGCAGCTCCACACACATGATTTTGTCAGAGTAGATTAATTTTACCAAGTAAATGACATTTTGTATACCTGGTATAGTACATACCGGTACATGTACAGTATACTGTAGTGTCGATGTATATTGTGAATCTTTGAGATACATGTACCGGTACTGTAGGTATGGCACTGTCCATTAAGAACAGTAACAAGTCTATAGTATTTTGTTGACAACACACTGACATCAAAGACAGCAGAAAAAACACATAATGCAAAGTTTTGAAGCGATGCAGGTGATAACTGAAATCAGTTCTAATTTGCTTCAACTGTGCACCTACATGTACATTTGAATGGCACAAGTACACACCATAGGGAAGATACCGGTACAGTACAGTACTGCTGGTATACATGTACATATACATCATGTCTTTGAATTTGATGGCATTTAGCCGTCGATGTACTACCATATGCATTACTACCAGATATTATCTTGGTATGCATGCAGTGTTGCGGTATCCACAGAGAAAAATAACTTTCTTTTCAGTGCATTTACCTGAGAGGAGTTGATTAGCCACAGATGTGTGGTTGCCTTTCAGTGCCAAGATGATGAAATGATACGCTTCACATTCAAACACGGCACAGCTGTTTGGAGGGATGTGTCTATACTTATTGTCCAAATTATAGAGTTCATGCAGATGATAGCATCCATTGTACCGGTTAACGTGTGTGTCCTTTTGTGTTTCAACAAACGCTTTACTGTCTCAGAGAGGAAACTGTAAAACATTATGGTGATTGTCTAGTCTGCAATGTTTGTGCATGGCTACCAGTAATATATAAAGAGGGTACCTGATAATAAGTGATAATATTGAGCAATAGATATTAAAATATTTAAAATGTGAATTCTGCAAGTCCTCCCCGTAATGATACAGTAGCTTTGAAAACATGATGTTTTGATATTTTCTTGTAAATTGAAAAAGTTAGTGTGAGAAAAAAAGATGACCACACATGCATTACTTCATATTTCATTCCATCGCAGAAACAAAAATCCAGTGTGAAAAAATGTGGTGCTATCCAGTCAGTAATTCTACATGTATGTAAGATGATGTGAAAAGCAGTTATCCTTAGATACTGTAGATGATGGAATATTCAAGATAAGAAGTGATTTGGTGATTGCTCTCCATAAAACATCTATGGGGAGGGGATATTTTGACACTTTTGTGAGTGTACTCTTCACAGATTCAAAAAAAGTGTGAAATCTCAAGTACAATATACAGCATGTACATGAATCATATCACAACAGGTTTCATACCATCAGGGAAAGCATATGAATTTACCAAAATCTTGATGAAGAATTTCCTCAGCGAGATTGAGATAATTCTTACACTACTACTAATGTTGTGCACAGTCCATGTATGTGGTTAGGGAGAAGCAAAATTCTTGAAAATTTATGGAGATTTGGTCCACTGTTTTTTTTTCTGTGAATGTTCACGTACCATGCATACATGGTGTTTAAGTGCTTTATGTTTGCCAGTTTCCTGGAAACTACAGCAGCTCCAGTATGTTTACCAGCATACTGGTACAAAACAGTCACTTTTGATGATTTTTTGGCAATTCTTGTTTTTAATGTTGACTACACTTTCTTGCTCTACTCTTCAAAATATATTGAGATACATGTACGTAGTATTCATCTTGTCAACTCAGTCTGTAGGTGTGAACTGCATTATTATCGTTAAAAAGTAAATTCTGATCTTGATTAGGATTCAAATATAAACAATAACATTGGATTAGATGGATAGATGCTAAGTTGGCAGGCTAAATAGTAGGTAATGGTGTACATGTATATTGTATTTTAATTTAACATGCTTGGAGTAGAACAAGTATTGGCATACAAAACAAAACCAGTGAAAAAGATCTTCAACAGTTACCGGTATATCTTCTTCTGGACCTTTAATTAAACATGTTATGGTGACATACATACAATACACATAATATGTGTACACACTTATGTACCATGCAGTGAAACTCCACAAGGCAGGTCATTATACTATATACCGGTATGTACAGTAACCAAGGAGAGTAACTCGATATTTAATTAATTTAATTGTCTAGAGTACAGGGTACAGTAGATTACTCACCATGTAATTCCATTTCTATTGATTCTATGACAATAATCTTAATGATGTTACCATTTAATTGCAATCTACTTAATGCATATCATTATCACCAGTGAACAATGAACAAATTGCAACATTGTTATGGTATTGCCATATTTTGATAAATTGCTCTTGAACATACATGTACATGTAATATTCTCATAGAAAGCGCTTTTTAAAGAACTGTTTCATACTTTCGCTTGAACTCAATAAAATTCTTGGGTTCAACATTTCTGAGGAATCAAACCTCTTATACCGGTTTAATAATTCGCCTGTCTTGCATTCGCCTCTCTTGGTTTGAATAACATCTGAATAATATGCATAAATATTGAATATTTCCATGGAATAATGTCCAGTATTCCATGGCACTTCTTGGTATAATACCAGTACATCTAATCTGACAACAATATGTATGTTTTTATAGTTTTCAACATTACCCATTCTGTGTGTATATACATGTAGCTACATGTAACGGTATTAGTGGGGTACAATTGTCTGAAAATTAAATTCATACTCAGTAGTATCGTAGTAAGTAGTACAATAAGGTTCTGTAATTTCATAAAAATGCGATTTTACCTTTGCCATAAAGTAGATATTCTGTAATGAAATGAATATGCCATGCAAATATATGACTGATATGATGTACAATGTACACGTGTACATGTAGTGTGATTGAATAACAAGGACAGTCACCATCTTTGGTATTGTCTTGGTTATTTTTGTTTGTTTTGGAAAAATTTGATTTTATCTTGTCTAAAAAATACTTGAGAAACATAGCAGTCTATCTGTGTGTATTTACATGTAATCATCTGATGTACACTGCACAGATCATCAAATGTTATGTCAATGTGTGCGCAACATTTACAGAAGCCGATATTCATAGTAAGTTAGGGGGTTTTATATGTATTTAGAACAGCAGTACATTGTACATTAAAAGAAGTACATAGTTACATATTTAAGAATAAATGCCAAAGTTTTGGTTCTACTTTTACAATCCACTCTAAACTCTCCACCTTCAAAATCAACAATAATAACTGTATGATAAGTCGTCTTGCAAATTTTTGGATAAAGACCCTAAACATCCTCAAATTTAGCAATATTTGGTGTCCAATCTCTAGGCTAAGGCATGGAAAAAATAAAGACCTCAATTTTGTTGCCAGTCTGATCACAACAACCCAGATTTCTTTTCAAAAATTGAAGTTTGCATTATTAAAACTTTCAAAGTGACTTGAAGGAAATTTTTGTTGAAAATTTTATTTTACCCTGAGGTGCGCTCAACCAAACATGTACATGTACGTCAGAAGGCAATCATGATGGTAGATCCATGTACATCATACGAAATACAGATAACCAAAGAAATATCAAGTGGTTGAGTGTACCATATAAAGGTTGATGACATGACAGGGATGAAGAAAATTTTGGTTTCATGCATGGGTGGCAAATAAAAGTATACAGGTGGGAGTGTGTGAGCACACAAAGTTTATGCAAAATGTCCTGATTTGTTACTAAACCTAATAATTTTCACTGCTGGTAAATTTTAGCTGACGACCGTTTGTTCTTGTCGGCTGCCAGCTATTTTCTACACCTCAGTATGACCCAACAGTATATCAGTACATAGCTGTTGAATTATCGCAAGGGCTGTAGCGTAGAAACTGTGCTCACATTGTCTTGCATGTGAATGTTAATGTTGATGTCCTGTGTTTTATATCTACATGTATAGAACAGTAAGACAGATCTAGAATATCTTTCCTGTGTGTACTAAATATGGCTAGTAGAAAGAAGAGCAGGTAGGTGAAGTGTGTATGTGTTGCGTGTCGTGTCGTGAGCGAAAACCCACTACTACCTACAGAAGCACACTTTATTTCTGTTGTCAGTCAAGTGCATATACTAACACTCTAAACACCATACTCATGTGTACATAAATTAATAACTGTAAATTTTGTATTATTAACCCATCAGGTAGAGTAAAACACACTGGTAGTGTTTTTCAATGTCCAATTTTGTTGCTACTTGTAGGAGCTCACAGAATTATTTAATTAATATAATATTTCAAATTTGAAACTAAAACTGCAAACATCTGAAAAATGTTATCGTCACTTTCAATACTCTGTGTTCTATTTCAACAAATAATCTTTGTATAAGTAGAGTGCATCTTGGGGGCAGAAATTCAAACTCAAATTTTTACAATTCTTTTCTGATCTCGCACTTGTGGAAAACCTACAATTTTATTTTCTCCATAGTGTTAACACAGGAGTGGTGGTTGTTTTGAATTTTAAATATCACTAAAACGTTAGTTCATTTGTTTCTCTAGTGCCAAACTTTATACAGCAGCCTCAGATTTTTAGTCTTTGTTTTGTAAGAGAATGGTTGAAAGTTTCATTGAGGAAAGTGTGAGGAAAAGTTAAAGTCTTTCACTTTCGAGGTGTGTACTGCCTTTAAAAAGTACTATAAATGTATAAATACCGGTATAGTGAGAATTGACTCAGTTAATAATTGTAAAACTTTTTCTAATCAGTGTTATTTATCTGATCATGAACAAACTCTTTGTAATGCTTTTTTTTCCATGATAACGTTATTTAATTGGCAAATGCTGTCTCTTGGGAAAAGTTTCAGTATTTTTGTCATAGAAAACGGGTACCAGTTGTTTTATTGCCCCAAAGTACATGTACAGTGTACATTTACTAGCAAAGCTGTACCCTGGTAAATGTTATCAGGGTTTCCCTTGGTACTGGTATTTCAATGCAATCAGATTTAGGGGACAGCAGAAATGTTACTGGGGTTCCCAAATCATTTACCAATATTCAAGAACCTTACGAAAAAACACTGAAATGTACAATGTCATTGTTAACAAACAAAGTCTAGTTCTGACTGAAACAAGTTGTTAATAATATCACTACATGATTTTGGAGTAAATTAAAAACATGCATTTTACAAAAAACAAAACAAAGACAAAAACAAAAAACTACAATATTTTACAAACCGAAAAAAAACTACAAAATGGAAAATACAGCATACCCGTACAATATACATCAAAAGTTGGAGCTACATGTACATGTAATAATCCTTTAATACCATCCTTGAACAGAGTCTCTCTAGGGATTTGTCAACAAGCATTTGCAGTATAAAATGGGTACCTCCCTCTTTTAATATGAAATTATGCTTGTCTACGTCAAGTTGCATGAAATTATGTTGTGTAACAAGCCGTGATGTCATCACCTTTCAATGCATAGCTCTTGAATTAATGATTGTACACGCACCACAAAAAAGTTCAAAGCTATACCACAATAACGATGTGATTATTATTAATATAAAGTACCATAAGCCGCTGATTGATTTCTGTAAAATGGCTGAAAGCATTAATTTACGTGAAGTATTAAGGTGGTATATTGTACAGACCTTGGGACTGAAATGAAAACTGAAATGTTTGCTCAAACTTTCCTTATATGGAAAGTTTTAACCATACTCTTACATGTACCAAATCAAAAATAAAATTAGGGGTCATTGAACAAATTTGGTTCTATAAAAACAAAATTATCTTAAATTTACTGATATTTGAAATTCAAAATGGCCGTCATCCTTCCATTAACTCTATGTGAAAATTGAATTTTCTACTCTCGCAAAACTAAGACTGTGAAAATATAACATACCCCAAGAACTTCTAAATGAGCCACCATGTGAGATAGACCAGAAAAACAATTGTACAAATTTGAGAGTCCCAATGTCTGTTCCTGAGGTGAATAAATTTTGTCCCTACATCTGTATACATACACTCTGAAACCGTTAAAACCTTACAAAAGGTGTAAAAACTTCATCCGTGCAAGTGTGAAAGAGAAAAGTATCCCGCATTTAGGCCTCGTTTCTGTCAAAGAAATATGAGGAGAGCACACGTATGTCAGACACTTGCCTAACACAGCCATAATTTCAGTAGTAAAGATACGCCAAGTGGGACAAATAACCGTTGGCAAGACACCAACTTTGGAATGTTTATGATGTACTTCTGGCCTGTCAACTGTTTCAGCTTGTCAAAATGGACTGCTGCTTGGAGCAGTCTATGATGAACAGAAATGGATGTGCATTTTGCTGAAAGTCTTGTACTGGGGCTCCCTAGGTGGCAGTACCGGTTTGCTTTGAGATTTCATGGCATTTTGTCCACTTAAACGGATAATGACGTACAGTATTGTGTGGTAACACAATTAAAAAATATATGACAGTTATTATGGAGTTAACTAAGATTGACTGCTGTAATGGTTTAGCACCTGCTACACACAAACAGATTGCTTGAATACTTGTGTTTAACGTGAATGTTACAAATTGTTGGATGGTCCCACTGAGCAGTCTGTAATCCACTACAGTAATCTTTTGTAACACTGACAGAAATTGCAAGTTGAATTATAACAGTTACAAGCTGTGCTTTGCACACATAATGTTGAAAATTTAGGAATACAAATTAGAAGTTTGAAGCTGTGCAAAAATTCTTGGCAATGCCGTCATTCTTGAATTCACAAACCATTCTCCTTCCAAACTGCACCCAATTAACATTGTATACATATATCAGCATATGATATATTCCAGAGATATGGACCAAACCATATTTTTCCCTCCATAGTTGCAATGTTTGTACCGTACATGTACATTTACCCAAGTTGATGATACCTGTCATAATTGGGATTTGTCTGTGAACCAATGTTTTACATGTTAAATATCATGACATTTTGGCTTCAGTATTGTGTTGTGACTTGTCAAATAAAGAGTGACAGTTGCCTAACAGTTGATGATTAAGACAGCATGTGTATACCTTAAAAATTAAAGGTGGTATTTCCAACTCTGATAAGTTGTAATTTTGTCCCTTTGAGATGGAGATGTTTCATCGGTCATATTGATTAATACCATCGCATTGAAACCTATGATGAACGTTATGACATTTCATTTCAGTTCTATTAAGCTTTTGTACAGCCTTGTGTAGAGTGAAAAACAAAGATGATGTACGTCATTGCACATACCAGCGATGACCAAGAAGTACTTGTATGATTTTCATCGTGACTCTAAGTTCTTTTTAATCATTTTAATATCAGCCTTGATAAATGCACATACATGTACATGTAGAGGTTCATGCAGGCACCATGCAGTCGGTTTGCAATCATTAACATACAATCTGCCATCTGAAACTAGATGTGTTTAGGTATTAACAGTATGAGATCTTGGGAGGAGAGGAATCAAAAATAAAAAAAAAATCTGCAAAGTAAAATGTGCTAAGAAATTTTTTGAGAAAGAAAATATTCATGTAAAAAAGTGTTAAATTTGTGCGTGTGTAAAATACAGCAAAATATCAAAGGTTTATAAGAAATTTGCATGTTGGTGTTGTGAACACCCCTCCAATGATGTAATGGTCCATCTGTTTGTATATATGGTATATACAGGTATACAACATTGTATACCAATGTACCATACACTATGTCCTGGGATACAGTACATGTACAGGTATTAACAAAATTGTATCAATGTTCAGACTGTTTATTGGCATCCGACAGATGACAAATGAAATCAAATAGAACTTCTAGAATACAGCTTAAGGTAGCACACACCTTGA
>LD342677.1:41832-64486 GCA_001465055.1 Ptychodera flava
AAACTTTTGCTATACATAGCAGACATACGCATTTTAATCGAGGCAACAAGGTTCGGTGTTGCAGTTGATTTACATTGCGGTCTAGATGTTCTGTGTTGTGGATTTTCTTCAACATTCCATGTTGCGGTCGATTTGCATCGCGGTCCTCGTGGTCCGGTATTTCCAGTTGTTCTTCAATTTAATTGCCGTCCCAACGACGCGTTCCATGTTGCTGTCGATTTGTATCAAGGAGGACTCCACCTCCATGATTGGTATCGCGATCTCTACGTTCCTTGTTGTTGTTCGTTTTAATGGTAGTCTCAACATTCAGTGTTGCTGTTCATGCAGCTAATTTGCATCGTGGTCTCAACCTTCCGTGTTGTGGTTGTACTTGTAGGGCCTAGTGCATTTTAATCACGGTCCCATTTACGTTTTAAGTTACTGTCGATTTGCATTGCGGTCTCGACGTTCCGTGTTGTAGACAAGTGCATTTTAATGGCAGTCACAACGTTCAGTGTTGGTGTTCATGCTGTTGATTTGCATTTCGGTCCCAACCTTCTGTGTAGCGAGTAGCGAGGCAGGCTCAGCCGAGGGACCGTGGCCGATCGTACGAACCAGCAGAGACAAGCACATCCTATGGTTCAAACACTCAACACTTGACGGGAACTTAAAATAATTTACAGTTGAGCCGTTCATGTTCTTGCCGCTGTTACAGCCACCAAAGGAACAACGTTCTCCCATAGTGAATGAGGACACTATCCTGATCATGTAAGCGGAAACCCTAGAAGTTACCCCCCGTAGGGAGCTTACGGAGGTGTGAAATACTTTAGTTCCCGTTATGAGATACGGCGTCGGGCAAACTTCGGAAAGCCAAAAAAAAGTCGACTGGAGAGGCTCAGGGGACACGCCCACATTGCATTTTTCTTTTGCCATATTTCATAATCACACGCGCTAAACGAAAAAAGAAATGAACGTAACTGTTTTATAGACCATCAACTGTATTTCTGTGATTTTGCAACATGGGCATTTCACCAGACCTTTAAATTCTAGCCACTGTCATTGTTAGTCATTTTAAATTTGAAATCCGGTAGTACATTTATGTAAGCATTCCATTTTGGGGGAAATCAACCTTCCAGGTTACAATGTACATGTACATTATAACCAGATAAACAAACCTGTAAACAAACAAACAGAAACTGTTCT
This sequence comes from Ptychodera flava, assembly GCA_001465055.1. NCBI lineage: Eukaryota > Metazoa > Hemichordata > Enteropneusta > Ptychoderidae > Ptychodera > Ptychodera flava. The sequence continues at coordinate 43,015 of LD342677.1, forward strand.
CATTAGTTGAAAATCTTTCCAGGATTTTAATCTTGAGAATAGGATGTGAAGTATTTGAATATCACAGTGTACCCTTAACCTTTATGCACATCAATAGCGATTCATACAGTACAATTCTGTGGCCTCCTGCTGACAGTTCATATGCTATGGTATACTGTATACTGGTACACAGCCTCCAGATGTCGAGAATGTGTGTCTACTTACACATGAATTTAGTGTGTACATGTACATACATACGGTAATTCCATACTTTTGACAAAGTGTGATTGCCCAGGATACAATGGGATAGTGACTGTAGCTTATTGAAAACATTTCAATCTCTCCACCCCATCCACTGTGAAGAGATCCATAATCACAAATCACCATCAATAACAATGAATTTGGGCTAAACCAGTCTGGTGAAAGGGTTAAATGAGAATAATGGAAAAATTCTTTAATCCTTTCAGAACTCTGTCCCTGCAGTACTGAATGAAATCTATTCAAAATTGAATGGTTAATCTGCAACCCTGTTAACCCTTTGAGCGCCAAAGTCAATTGTTTAGCCTTACAAAATGTACCCCAGTCAACTTTTTTCAGATTTTTGCAAAAATTTTGATAAGAAACTGTAGGCAATGAAATTTTATGTCCGTTCACTCCAAAAAATCAGAAAAATTACAGAAAAATTCATAAAAATAGGTAAAATATAGCACTCAAATTTCGTTGGAAAAAATTACAGCACTCAAAGGGTTAATAGTACCTTGATTTAACCTACATGTACATGTAATCAATTGGACTAATGAAGTAAGATTATCCTAATATTAGAAGGAGCTTTTACACTTTCAAGGAGTGTGTTTCCAAATTCTAGCCCCTCATATAATTTAAATGCCAATTGTTAAACACACCACTTCATACACACTCTTCAATCTCAAAGCCATATTATGGAGAGATTATTTCTGCTTTATCACTGTTTTGATAACCTACAGCAATTTTAATGCCATACCTGAGTACATGTACCAGGTTAAATATTGTATGGCACTGTAGCCCCATGCAGTGTACCGTACATATACATTTACAATGCTATTAAAATTACAGTGTAATGAAACCAACTTTTCAGAGGTCTCTTACACTGTCAGGGCTCACTCCCATACACTGGCAGTATAATATGGTTGACACTGTATACAAGGCAAATGTTTGGGAAGATACTGGTACCGGTGGGTAAATGGTTCAGGTCCTTGGGATCTGTGTATTACATGTATGTACAGTATCCAGTGTTCTCCCTACATGTAGCTTGGAGAAAAATGAAGGGGTGGCCAATTTATATACTGTGCAAAAATTGCATATTCTTTTGTTTTGAAAATGTATTCTATTGTACAGTTGTTAACATATGAATAGATTGTTCCAAAAACACAGGGGTGGCCCACCCCTGAAAATCCCCTTTTGGATAACCCTGGTATCCAACTGTAAGTTCTCAACTGCATAAAAATAATATCCCCAAAAAGTTTCTTGCAAACTGAGCAAAGAGAAATAAAACCACAAGTTAACCTGGGAACATTTACATGTACCATAACGTAAATACTATGTACTGTACTGTACTAATACTCATATGTTTTTGCCAAGTCTGTCCTGTTTCACAGGCAGCATTTTACAAGTGGTATAGCCACAAAGTGATGACATCAAATATCCGCACACACAACACAGACGCTTTGTAATTATGGCACTGTGTATTCTGTACGGCAATTTGACCTCATCAGTTTGTGGCTATACCACTTGTAAAATGGTGCCGTTTCACATCCTAACAATAGTTACTCCAAATGGTGTGCACTTGTACGGTACATTGGAAGACTTTCTCACTGTGTGTATGATGGTCATTGGTTTCAAACTCTTAGACAATTGTGGAGGGACTGTGATAGGGTATATCTGTTTACAGGACAAGTTTTTATAAGCAAAATGATTGCAAATTTATGCACAACCAGTGTTTTTACCCAGTTTCAGAGTGACAGACACATTGAGTGGTAACTACTGTATACCAACGCTTACATGTATGCTGACCCTAATATGACCCCTTTGGTAACGTTAACCTCCTAGGTACCGTAGGAAGGGAATACATGTACCTCCATTCCCTAAACATACACATCATTTACATGATGAAATATCAAGAGAGCCCTGGTATACCGTACAATGTATGTACCGTAGAACGACAGGGAGGCCCTGGTAAAATTACCCTCAACAACAACCATGCAACAAAAAATAGTCTAGACTTTAGTCTATTTACATGTGCATTTGTATGTATATCGGTCTTTTGTTTTTTTGTACAGTACATGTACCCGTACATGTAGCGCGTTTCAAAATTTGAGCAGATTTGAGGGGCGTTATTGACGTACCAGTATTTAACTAAATCACGTTCATTTTCAACGCTGGCTTTGCAATTTACTGGTATGTTTACGGACTCTCCTGTGTTGGACATGTGAGAGTTACCCCCAAAATTGAAGGATGCTTTTGCAATATACAACTACTGGGTACCACTGTAACTGCATAAGGAATACACCATAGTTAGGATGAGATCTTATTTATTCATTGTTTGTGAGTTTCACTGTTCATTTTATCTCTACAGTAATCGATCCAGTTCACAGAGTGGCTGGACATCTGCCCCGCCGGGAATCGTCGACAATGAAGGCTCAAGCTCGCCAGGAAGTCTCCGACAACAGAAACTCGAAAAACAGCGTGCCTTACTTGAGAAGAAACAGAAAGAGAAGCGCATGACGCCTGGCATGGTGTTAGCCAATGAGGAAGTGCGTGCCTCTTCCGGAGGCAGGTCTCGCCGCAACCGCCAAGAAGAAGCCCGTCCATTGGTTGATGTTGGCAGCAAGAATAGCAGTGTCTATCATGGGGATGATTTTGGAGGTGGGTTTCATAGCTGACGATGTGATATGTCATGCAGACAGATACACTGTGTTTACAGTTCAGGTCATGAAAGTGCTATAAGTGAAGTGAAACTGAGAATTTTACTGGTACAGTATCAATGTGTGAATAGCTGTATAGTATGGCTGTGCATGATAAATGTCTATACCGGTATATTGAATGTATCAGGGGTTTACATCAATACGCAGATGCCATGTAGCATGGGAAATGTAGACTTTCAGTTTCATTAGCTGTAACTTTTGGTGTATTTTCCATTATCCAGTCGTATTTGTAAAATGCAGTTTCTAGTCCAAAATCACTTTGAAGTCCCAGTATTCATCTTGTCAGCTACTATGCATTTCAGCTTATACATGTACCAGTACATGTTGGTATGTGTCGTAATAATGATAACTTAAGAAGTCTGGTTCATCTGATGAATCTGATACATGTACCAAGATGCCATTATTAACTGTGTTTCCTCTGGCTTCTGAAATTTTTTAGTAAATTTACGAATTGGGTATTGAAACTTTTCGTAAATTTTGAAATTCATAAGTAAACTTAACCATTCCGAATACAGAATATCATTCAATCAAATTCACATTAAGAACAACATGTGCTTGGACAGAACTATTTTGAGGTTTGGGGGCCTTCAGCTCTCAATCAACTAGCTGCTTCCTTGCATTCGTATATTTACCAATCAACAATGAAAAAAATTAGTAAATCATCTAAAAAATTAGTAATTTTACGAATTTGAGAGTGGCAGAGGAAACACAGATTAACCCTGTGAGTGCTGCTTTTTCCTGCCAAAATTTTAGTTCAAAATTTTACCAATTTTTATGAAGTTTTTGGTAATTTTTTAAACAGTTTTGCACTGAATGGATATCACTTTTTATTACCTACAGTTTTTGATCAAAACTTTGGAAAAAATCTGAAAAAAATTGTCTGGGTTACAATTTATGACGGTGACAAAAATTGACTGCGGCACTCAAAGGGTTAAAGATCTGACATACAAAGCAATATTTCCGGTTATGAGTCTAAAGTTCACCACAACCAAAATATGAAAGTAAAAGACCATAAAAAGAAGCCATGAATAGCATGTTGGCTGTTCTGTATATCATCTACACCCCATTAGATGTAAGTCAAAACTGAATGAACAGCCTTAATATTTTTGTCATTTCTGAAGGGGTAATAGCAACCAAAAACAACAGCATATTGACACTTTTTTGTATTTGGTTGCATTTATTTAGGTATGATCAAATTTTCATTGCAAAAATTTCCGCATGTTTGTGCTAGCTTTTGAGAGATGCACACAAGTTCAAAATGTACAGGATGATTTGTACTACTACCATATATACATGTATAAGGATCAAAACAAATGACCAGGAATGAGTCGGTGGAGTTGTTTTTGTTTTTACCTTTTACACAAGCTATTTACAGTGTGTCCTGTGTCCATACCCGGTACAATCTACAGCAAATACATATACCGATACATTACATTGTATGAATTCATTGTACAAAAGATGTCTGCATATTACATATGTTCTAAAAACGGAAACAATATAAAGGAGAAACTGTTTTTGATATTTAGAGCATCACATTTCTTTCTCAGAATATTCTTTCAAAAGGGACTCATAATTGTGGTTATACTAAAGGAGATTCTGAGAAAAGAGTGCAGAAGAAATCGATTTTGGAAAGTTTCATTTGTAAAGCCTCATTTTAAATTAATCATTAATGGATTTGTTGCATGTATCACAGTAGGCATGGCTGGCAGCTAAAATGAAAACATAACAATGAGATTGCTATTTGCCACACATCGCACAGCGGTGTGATGTAAAGGAAGGGAATTGTCATGCTGGAAGTACGGTACTCTGTGTATTTGAAGAGATCGGTTTGACAGCGGACACATCCAGCTGAACTTCAGAAATGTTGTAGAAACGTCATTGAAACGGGATTCAAAACATGCATGGCAGTTCTGAAGCAGTATTACTGATGTTTCAGAGAAAAGAACACAGGAATAGATAAACTGAAAATGTACTTTACATTTACTAAGTGCAGGCTTTCACTCTATGCCTAGAGAACTTTTTATATTTTCTCTAATATGCCCCCCCCCCAAAAAAAAATAAATAAATAAATAAATTGAGAAGTGACCTTTGATGATACAGGTGTACAAATTTACACCAATACAGAAATGTTAAGGTACTGTTCTTAAAGAAATGAATAGTCTCGTTGTGTTATGATAGCAATATGTTTTCTTTTGTTTTTGTGTATGTAACTTTTACATGCACTGTATACAGGTTTGGGGTGGGATGGGGTTAGGTTTAGTGGGTGAGTTGGTGGGTGGGGGAATGGAGGGATGGTGGTTAGGGACTCTGGGAGTACATAAATTCCAGTATGTTTGCCTGGACTTGTACTGTACTGGTTCAGTAAGTGCAAATACCTTAGCTACTGATTATGTTGCAGTGAGTCTCAAACATTTTATAACAAGAGATTAATCTAAAGTGATGATAATGTGGTAAATATATGGTTTACTTGTCTATGTCGAACAATGAACATTTTTGGAAGTTCTCAATGAATGGTATGCGATGTACATGTACACAGTGTAAAGCAGTGATATCGTCTTTGTGAGGGTGACATTCAGACAATGATTTGGCCAGATGAGATTGCACATTATTATTTGTGATTCCCTGTAGTTCAGTAATGATGACATTTTTGGTGAAAAATTCTTGAATCAGACTTCACACTGACTAAAATTGGAAATTTTTCAGATTAATGATTGACAGGTATTAAAAGTAATGGCACATGTAACATAACTGGGGTACTTTTCTGACATTTTACGGCAGTAATGAACATGCAGGCTTGCTGGTACTCATTGTAATGGTCCACAGGTGTTTTAATTTGCGCTGTGACATTCACAGTGTTGATGCTCTGATTCAGCTTTCTCTCGGCTTTCAGTGAAATAATTCTGACCGTTCCCAATGATGCCCTTTATACAGAGACACTGTACATTGTATATCTTTCATGGCCAGACATTTGATCGTTCTCAATCACGTAACCTCTGTGTCAATAAATGCAAATAGTGGGCAGTTTTCACGGGTAGAGAGATAGAGGCCTGATTGGAAGACATTTCCACAGAGGTGAAAGTTCATCAAAAATAATTCAAAATTTTTCATTAAATTGCACAACATATGTCTGGCATTGGTACCGGTAGTGTTTGGTCATCCCATTAAATATCAAAGTTGAAAGGATCTTGTTACTGTCGGTGATTCAGGCCTGTGAAAAGAGAGAATTGGGTGATATTTCTAATTAGTACTTTGAAGATTGCTGCAAAGGAAAGCTGATAAATTCTATACCGGTATTTTCCTGTCGCTTTTAGGGGCCCCCTCCTTGACATATGAATGCAACCATACATGTGTACATGTACATGTATAGAATCAACAGCAACGTTACAATAGGATCGTGACGCACCACTACGTCATCTGAGTTCTGAAACCTCTACAATTGAACGCAGCCAGTCCACTCAGGTCTATGATAGACCCACATTCCCATATAAATGTAACTGATACCCTAGTTCCTTGAACATCAGCTCAGCTACAATATTGTGTTAAAGCAATACCATAGGATTGTACCCAGATTTCACCATTAGATAGACCAGGTCCAGTCTGATTACTACCGGTCAGTACCATAGGACCACATTCAGCATTGATAATCAGCTGGACCATGGTGGTGATAGGGTGACAATCAGATATAGAGACCAGTTACTTGTCCCCATTTGCTTCTCCTCAGCGGTTCTCATTGCCTTAAGGTGTCTGCTCTCTCCATATCAGGACATATGGTACATGTACATCATGGGTAAAATGAATTCTTGTTACAACGCACTGTATTATGTAATATTAAAACAGGACAAGTTTTGGTATTCCCCCTATATTGAAACAAACTACATACTTTGGCATTGTGTGAAAAAACATGTACCAGATGAGTGATGTAGTAAAACAAACTTCCATTATTAAATTTTTCACTTCGTCAATCACAGACTACCAAGATACTGTCCCGACATGCTGCATTGCATGTGCATAAATTTCTGCTTTATTAGGGTTTACCAGCAACAGATACTTTGATATACTGGTGTAAATATTTTATTCACGTACTGCTCTCACATAAAGTAAACTCCATGAAAATTTCGTAACAGGAAAGTAATTTAATGCAACCACACTTTGCATGAAATTGTTCACAGCAAAAAAGACAAAGTGAAAATTTAAAAGTATCTCCTCCATTGCCTATATTCATTTTGGCAGCTACAGTTGTCAACATTTAGCCAGCGTATAATGAACTCTTCCGAATTGTAATACTCTGAAAAACTGTATGAGAAAAGACATTATGAACTATACTAACATGGAGAATGAGCTGACGGCACTATGTAAGCTAGCCACAGGCAAACTACCATTCATTTGAATTCCAAAAGAATTCACACCTGAAATTGTAATAGCCAGTAACGTGAAGGGTTTTCACAATGTACCTCTTCTTGAAAAAACTGTAAACAGAGCAGTAACTTGAAGGGTCCTCATGAAAACGCTCCTTGAAAAATACTATACCATCTAGTCACTTTAAGGATTTTCATGAAACTGCTTTTTGAAAAGACTTTAAAGCTCATAATGTACCGGTATTGCCATTGGGTCGATTTTACAACCATACTGGTACAAATTGCCGGTAGATGTACTTATGTTTGAATTGTATTCCAACTCCTGCAACAAAATTCTGGCATAGTTTAGTGTTTAAGCTGCACAATAATGTAAAGAGAACGCTGAAAATTCAAAATTTAGCAGTATAGCATATTTCACCATTGGCTGCAGACTAGGTAACCCCAAAAGCATATCTGAAACCCATGGCTACATTCTAGACTCAACAAAGTGTACCGGTATGTTTAATTTCACTCACGTGAGTGCAATGCAGAGTGTAAAGTTTCGATACATGTAAACTTCATTCAGTTTACAACTTGCCATGCCTGATACGAAACCAGATGATGGTGTGATATTTGAATCTGAAAACTTGCGTGTTCTAGTCCGATTCCTTCCTGCCAAACCAGGACAGAAATTTACGTTTTATGTTATTCAATGTAAAAAAAGTTTCACGTGTACCTGTAATTTGATAATTGAATAATTTGGGATGCTTCAAATTGTGGTTGTGAAAAGGTTTAAGAAAATTTGTATTGTTAATATCTTCTCTTTGGTCAGTGAGGGTGAATCATAAACTATATCAATAGAAATGATTCATTAATTTTATTTACATGTAACAGGTGGTTAGGTCACATCCTTTTCAAGCGCAAGCTTTTGTTCAGTGCTATCGTTGTCAATATTGTGGTTGGAAAAATTAATACCTGCATGCAAAATAATAATACTATTAAGAGATTGAAACAAAAGGCTTTCAACAATTAACTTCTGTCTTTTGCCTAGTTAAAGTGATGTGCTTTGATAAAGTTTACTGTGCAATAGTTAGTGTGTATGTGTGAGTGCTTCATGAACTCTACAGCATGCGAGCCAGGTCACAGTCAAAAAACATTTAATAACTTAATAGCTTGGTTATTGAACCGCACTTTTTTAAGGGTGGGGATTTAACCAGCAGTTTCACTGTGAACAGTATGATGCCTCCGCTAAGTGACTGGATGCCATAGGTTGAGTCAGTTGTGAGTTCAAATCCAATCAAGAATTTACTGAAGTTTCACAGTTGTAGAACAGTACATGAGAAGTTTCTCAAGCAAAGTACAAGAGTTATACCCTTTATGGGAAATGTGTGCAATGCAATTTCCTGTGTTTTGACACCCTTGGAGCAATACAAAGTTTATAACTGCTGTTTTGACACCCTTGAAGCATTGCAAAGTTAACTGCTGTTCGTGAGCAGACTTGCTACTCTTAATGAGGACTTTTACCTCTTCTGGTGATTTTCATGCACTTCTCAACAAGTCTGTGAAGTGATTTAACCAATTGAATGTTCACCTGGACAATGTTCTTAAAAACTAACCCTGCGTAGGTGTGGATGGCAGCTTTGAGGATCACGGTAATGGGTTTACCATTCCTTGGCTCGTGATCATTAGAGTTTGGATAGAAAGGCTGCTATATAAGCCCGGAGAGAATTCCATGTTTTGCATGGATCATTAGCTCATCCGGGATATTAATGATCTGACGTATACATTGAGTTGCATAGAGTACCGGAAGCACAGTATAGTTTATTGATGGAGCCTTCAGAGAATTGTCAATAAACTTAAACTCCATAAAATCAATGCTACTGCCATAAATCTATAGACATATAGGTCTGAATAACAAAAATTTGTTTTGAAATTTGAAAATCATGAAAATGATTATGTGACAAACAGGAAACTGCAGTAAAAAGTCTTGTACAAACCAAGGTCAAGTTTGTTAAATCAGTGAGAGACAGTATGTCCTATATGTTGCACATTAATAAAGACTTCAATGTTTGTAGGCCCCTAAAATTCATAGGCACGTAATTCCTCCTCTGTCTACAGTATGTGAAAACATACAACAATATAATTTTTACTGACTGAAACTATAACATATGTTTCATATGTTTCATGCCAAGGTGTAAATAGATATGGGTTTGGTGCAATACCCTTTTGTAGTCTGTAGAGCAGATGGGGAAATGATAGGCCCTGGCAGGATAATGCTAATGGGTGTTTTATCATCATCACCCTTTAATAGTAAGTGTTAGTGTGGTTTGAAGCTGTGTCCACTGCAATCATGACTGAATAGCTATACACTGACAGCTGTGAATCTTTTTACAAAATTTAGTCCATTAGCTGAGATGAGCAGCCCACAATACAACAGATATTATCTTTTTTTGGTCAAGAAAGAAAGAAAGTAAGAAAGAAAGAAATTATCACAAGAGAACGCACAGCTGCTAAGATTTTTTAAAGAGAAGGCATGCACACAATGAATGTGTCAGATTTGAAGATGTACATTTCTTTATGATCAAAAATGATTGTAGATAGTTTTGATAAAAGCAAACGGTTCATTAAAGGATTTTTTCCGTTTCTTAGCATTGAAATGTTGCCATTTAGAACTAAATAGAGCATCTTAACCCATTTACTGGTACAAAAAACCTCCAATTGCTAAATCTGTTAGTGTTAAGGAATTGACTCAATATGTAAATGACCTTTGACCTTAATCAGGGTTGCCTGCCTTTATACATGACAATCTGTAATTGCTTTTGCTGGTACTCAATTGGACCCAACAGAGATCAGCTCAAAGGTCAAATGTTTTTTATATCTGAATGCATGGGACACAAATTTCTATTCAGTTTTCAAAAGATTTTGTTTCATTTCATGTATCAAATCATAACATTAGTAAATAGAGAATTCTTTGACAATATCACAATTTGCAATTTTGAGAAATTAGGTGACTTTGCACTTTAAAAAGGTATAATCTATGCACATTGTCCAGCATTTATTTTTGTTAGAACTAAAAAGAAAACTACCGGTATTGGCAGTATGCTTACATTTTGGTCTTGCATGTACCGGTACAGATTGCAGCGTGCTGACTAAGCAAAATTGAAACACTGCTTACATGTAAGAAAGTCCTCTGTGATGCAAGAAAACTTGATGTCCTAGTATTCCTACATAACATTTATAGAAGGCCCATGCAAAGAACTTTTCCAAAAATTCTTAATTTGACTCAGAGTGCATAAATATCTCAATTATAGTACATTCGGAGGAATTGTTGGAAATTTCATAGAACTTTAATACAAGTTGCATACAGTTTGCATGTATACCAGTACTAGTACCAGAATTTTTATAGGTATAAACTGTAAGCAATACACCTACCCTGAATGTTTTATAGATTATTTATAATTGTAGTTTATTCATAATCATTGTCTAGTTTTAATTGAAAAGCAAGAATCCTAGACCTTCAAAGAGAAAATATCAATGTTCTTTCTCTCTGTTTCTGTATTTGCTGGTTGTGTGAATACAATCAAGCCAGACCAGTTTTTGTTTCACATGTAAGCCAAGCATACCGGTACAGTGTCTCTCCTATGACTCTATAGTACACAGAAGAATAAATTTGGAACTTTTGCAAGGCATCAGTATTATTGTAAGAGAGGAGAAAATGAGATGGATATATCCCACATTGCCAATCTCCCACATCATGCATGTTGGATTTTTACTTTCAAGCAATACCCCTGATCTCACAGACAATGTTTACATCACGTCACTTGTTAATTAGTATACATAAATGCATACACCAGTACAGTGGACATGTTTTGCATGTACTTTCTGTAAAACCACAGCCAAGCATTACTGTGTTTATAATTTTGATTTACATTGAACATGTTACATGTACATGTAGCTGTCAAAGCTTTTTATTAGAATAGCCATGCAGCCATTCATACACTGCACATGCTGTACCGGTATGGTGGTCCTGAGCGGTTATATTGACTGATAGTATACGGTATACATGTAGAAACATGTACCGATAGAATTTTGTATCTAGAGTGATCTCTCCATTCAATTGCATAAATGGAAATGCAGGCCCTTGGTTAGAAATGTGATATTTGCCAGGCATAGCAAACATGTAGTCAAAGAGTACAGTATCTCCTTCCAAGAACGTCATATCTGCAACTTTCTATGTTAGAAAAACATTGTGTCCATCATACTGGTACATGTAATTATAAAGTAAATGTGATTCAAGTATGTACAATGGTTACACAAAGATGTTGATTTGTTTAAATTTTATTCTTAAACATACATGTATTATTTGAAGTCATTTTCAGAAGAAAAAAAATATCAGTTATGACCTTCTTACACTGACATGGCAATACGTCCTGTGATATCAACCATTGAATCCTGTATTGTTTCTACACACAGGGTATGATGGACCAGCGTCATCTGTTCATGCAAGCGCTGATCGCAGCACCACAGTGCAAGTATTGACAGTGGGTGGTATGACACCGGATGATGAAGAGCCAACCATCAAAACCACCACAGGTAGTATTGTACACTTCACTACCCTGGTAAATACCGGTACATGTAATTCTGGAATACCGGTACGGCAGATAGATGCATATTGTTAGCCTGTTTTACATTTCTACCTGGAGTGGAATACACACTAAACTGGATACCTGTTTGTCTTTAAACCTCAAGACAGTTTTGCACTGCAAAATCGTAACACCCCCCCCCCCCTTTAAAATTTGCCAAACCTTTGTGAGTATAAAGTGTAAAGAAGAAGAAAAACTACTTTTTATGATGAAAAACTGGTCATGCAAAAAAATTATGTGATTCTGTAGGAAGCATAAATATACATCTGGCAAACACAGGTATACATAAATGACTAAAATTAACTTCAAGGGTCAGGCCAGCAGAAATTACACACTCCAAAAATATTTGTCAAAAAATTTGTTTGGGATGCTTACATCTAGTGCCATTGTATTCTCATTCATGTATAACAACCATGTGTGACAGTCTTGTAGATGTTGCAATTATCTTGTGTTTGTCTTACTTTGAACAGAAACTGAGAGGATACTAGCCGCTCGAAAGATTCCAACAAGCGTCGACTACCATGTCGATGACGATGAAGACACCATACAGACAGGCAGTGCACCCGTAGGGGTGTCCCCGCCCTCGTACAGTTCAGTGACGTCCCCTCCAGCACCCGCCCAAGCATCATCAACACAGCGCAAGAAAAACAATGTAAGAAAGCATTTGTATGTTTCATAGGTTCTGGGACAGACACCCCCTGGACATTGCCTCAGCTAACACCTACCCCTAACCTATCCTAATATCCCTTGGCTGAACGGGTTGGTGGGAAATGTACCCATTGTAGTTATCCAGGGGTGCCCATCCTAATACACTCACATATGTAACTTTCAATCCTGGTAGTGTGGATAAATGGTGTTACTACCTAGCAGTGCTCGGATTGTTCCATGCTTGTGATTTAGAGAACCAATTGTGCTCTTTCTGAACAATGTCAGTGTACATGTATACAGTGCGAATCAGAACGCTTATCCTGGCAAGTTTATATGTCACCATCAGGGCAAGTTGGTTAAAACCAGTAAAATTTTCTATTTTCAAAAACTAAGGTGGTGACATTTTTTCTTACCCCAAGAGATTTTAAACTGAGTTCCACTAAGCGGTAAATCAGAAAAGAATTGTTAAAACGTGTAAACCTGAAAGAACCTCTGTCCCTCAGGCACACTGTACCTTAACAGTTGTCATCTACCAATATTACATCACAGCAAACATCTATTGACATGCTTCTTTCAGGAATCCCCTCCGGGTGGTGCTAGTAATGTGCTGGAAGTGGAAGACCTGGATAAGTTTGTCCTGGCGCCGGCACCACAAGGAGTTACCATCAAATGCAGGATTACACGAGACAAAAAGGGAATGGACAGGGGAATGTTCCCAACGTACTACCTTCACATGGAAAGGGATGACGGAAGAAAGGTTAGTGGAATATTCCATGCATCTCTGTTTGTATTCTTCTGAGATGAACCAGTACAGTATAGTCACGTACCGCTGTACACTCATTATTGATATTTGAAAAATATATAATGATGTTCAAGGTGTTTTTAAACATCAACATATCACCACTTTACTTTTTTTGAGTAGCAATTTCTTTTATTTGTAAACGGAGAATTTTCCAAACTCCTAATAAAATGATACCTTTTAAACATAAGTAACCAAGTACCATACTCGTTTTCATGTGGAATTATTTTATGACCTTGTTTATTCCAGTATACACACTTGAAAGATTTTCACATAGTCTATTTTTGTGTCAGTTATTGATGTGAGAATTGTGTAGTATGTCTTCCCTGAAAGAAAGATTTTAAACTACTAAACTCTACTAACATTTCCTACTTTGTTTGGATTGCCTTTTGGAAAATATTTGAGCCGATGGTTCAGTCAGTGGGTTTTAGTCAGTCATGAAAATGTTGTGTGTGAACAAAGACAGGACAAAAACCAACATGTGTCTACTCACCTTTACGGTATGTGTGCCAATGTGTATGTATTTCCAGTGATACAAAAAAGAATCAATGTGAACGGTTATACAGTGGGTGTTTATCGGATTTCAGAGCACATTTCTTATCCATAAACATCTGCTCTTTTCTTCCTACCCACTCTTAGGTATTTCTACTCGCTGGCAGAAAACGCAAAAAGAGTAAAACAGCCAATTATTTAATTTCAACCGATGCCACTGATCTGTCGAGAGATGGTGAAAGTTTTGGTGGAAAACTAAGGTGGGTAACAGATGATATACTGAAACCATTGTTCAAAGGGTCACTTGCAAAGACTTCATTCCACGTTTGTTTACATTTGATATTTTCTCAGTCAAATTGTGTCAACCTTCTTGTCCAGTATGCTGGTGTTTATTTCCCATTTCTCTGGAACTGGAACAATCTTTTTCTTGAAGTTTTCCTTTCCCCAAACCTATTCCTGTTAAATGTAGACTCAGACAAGCACTTATAACCTGCCTTTAAAGTGTAACTCATATTTTTGAAGACTGCAGCAAAATTTTCCGAAAGTTTTTGTAAATGAGGAAATGGCTATTTAGATTTCATCTTATAAATATTAATTGTGATGACAATACAATATACAAAGCCACTTTCTCACTGACAATGAGCAATGCTGCTACCATTGACATTGAGCGGTGGTTTATTTCAGGTCCAATTTCCTAGGAACACATTTTACTATCTACGACAACGGTATCAACCCAGGCAAGCCAGGTGCACTGTCAGATGGCTCTAATATAAGACAAGAACTCGCTGCCGCTATTTACGTAAGTGTCATGTACTCACCAACATTACTCCTTGAAGTGATTTGTGTTGGAAGAGTGAATCTCCTTGACATATTCAAGAAAGCTGTAATATTGCGCTTTAAAAACTGCAAGAAAGGCCGGTTCTTTAGATAAGTGGTTCATTAGCAGTGTCCTTGAAAGACACTGCCAGCTCTGTTGGATTCTTAAAAATGCGCTAAAAAACATGCAGAAGATAGTCAATGTAAAAATTGGGATGTGGGCGTACGTGGGTGACAGGTATTACCAATGGGATGTTGTATAATAATTGAAGTTCAGTCAAACTGTCTGCTTGAATGTATGGTGTGTTGTGTCTTTGTTGGGGCAGTTTCTCTTATCCTAGATGAAATAGTTTATGAATCTTTTAAAGAGATGGCAGACTTTAAATATCTTAGATTCATATTTATTGCCATGTGAGATGTCAGCTGAAGTAATATCTATCATTGGCCTTCAGAACACTGCCCTCACTCTACACAGGTAGCTATTACATAGAATTTGAATGGAGTAAATCTGTGACACACACAAACTCACACACACTGGGAAAACTGCATAGTGCTACTGACATTCTGTTGGTAAACATAGCTTGCATGCCTACTTTGCCATATATGGGCGTTGACAAATTGGTGGTGACCCGGTAGTTTTTAGCCACCTGTTCAAGTTTCATTGTTTCACCAAGATGATGTCTGATTTATCAATTCACAGGAAACAAACGTATTAGGTTTCAAGGGACCGCGTAAGATGACAGTAGTTATACCTGGTATGAACATTGACCACGAGAGGGTGCAAGTGAAGCCGAGAAATGTAAGTCTTCTCTATTTATTCTAAATTTTTTTGAATTGAAAGATATCTTATGCAGCTGAATGTACTGTTTTATTAACTGTTGACTTCATACACAGGTAATGTAATCTGTTCACCCCCATCCCCTGTTGACAGGTCCACAATCACCATTGGGACAAACCATTGTAGTAAAGGGGTTAAAGTGTGTGTACTAAGATGTTGCAATTGAGCCATACCAGTTTGTACACTGGTCAGCTGCGTTTCTTTGACTAGTAAACTTCATAACTGAAGTACGGTAGTTGTCTGCAAAATTTTAAAACATAAAGTCTGGATATTTTTTGATAAGTAACATCATCAGTTCTTATCGTTCAAAACGTCATTGTGATTGTTTTTGATACTAAGAAATGTTATAGTATACAGAAAATTTTCAAATTGCTTGATGCTATATTTCTCAAGTCGCACATTGATGTTTTCTGGTAGATAGTGATATTTTGTGTTTCACATTGTACTGTGTATTTAGGAACACGAGTCATTAGTGGAGAGGTGGAAGAAGAAAGCTATGGAAAATCTCTTAGAACTGCACAATAAAACACCGGTTTGGAACGATGGTAAGGATTGTGCCGCTAAAACTTTACAAAGATTGAGTTCTTGTAACAAGTTCAAGAAAATAGCAAAAATTAAGGGGGTAAAAGAGATGGTATTTCATGTGCTGAATTCAAAGGGTCCCAACTGTTATAACAGACTTCAGCATTGTTCTGTGGACAACTTTCCAATGACAAGCACAAATTTATTTTAATCCCACCATAGAGGGCGCCCTATATGACAAACGTTTTGAATGAAGATTTGTGACATGCATCATTCACAACTGACATAACATGTTTTCTGAAAGATTGAGCATGTCGTACTCCGGAGTGTTTCAGAGGTACTTCAAGATTTATAAACTGTAGGCCGCAGTAGGAGCAAATCGCGTTCTCCTCACAAAAAGGTCAATACAAAGCTACTATGGGAGATTGCTTCTCCAATTGCAATTGAGCTAGCAGTGCTTGGTTTTGAGTGTTGACAGACAAGTAGGTAAAATCAGTGCAGTGAAGCAGCATGACATTTTACAGCAAGGTTAACACTCATCTTGTGAGTCAACACATCTGTTAACTGTTCTACCAACTCACTGATCAGTCTGTGTGAATTGGTTGCTGTTGGCTTCTGTCTCCATGCCAAGCATGGTAAATAGGTTTTCATCTGCCTGAAACATAAAATTATGTGGTTAAAGGTTCATTAGATAGCATGCCATTATGCAGACAGATTTAACACTTTGATAGGATCTTATACAACCACCCCTCTTTCCTCAGAGATAATATGTATACAGACTGGTCAAAATATATCATAGATGTTTCTCATGCATCCAAGTGCTATCAAAGAAGAGCAGTAGAATATTGGGTCAGTGGGAATGATTGTTATTTTAATTTTTTCATGTACCGTGATACTAGTTGCAGAATACCGGTATTACATCAAGATTGTTTTTAACATCATTTCAGAGTCATGATATTTCACATACTCAATGTTTTGACTTCCTTGCAGATACCCAATCATATGTATTAAATTTCCATGGGCGTGTGACGCAGGCTTCAGTCAAGAATTTTCAGATTGTACATGACAATGATGGTGAGTAGAACAAGTCCGCCTGTTCATTTTGTCCATCTCTTGACCTTTTGCATTCAATTCCAGCATAAAACTGAATAAGAGCTACAGTTTGTTAGTGTCTGCGAAAACTGCTGCGTAGAAGATTTCAGAAATTAGACACTGCAGCTGATAATGCTTGTCTTCTTATTAAGGTACTATGTGCCTCAATATTGAAAGACTTACAGATTTGCTCAAACTTTCCATAAAGTAACTTTAAACTATTTCCTTTCAACTTCAAGAAAAAAAATTGGATCACTGTGCAAAAGTTTTTGATCAAGAAACAAATGACCTAATATTTACTGATGCTTGAAATTCAAAATGGCTGCCATCCCTGTGTTAAGGCTACAGTGAAACATTAAATTTTCAATTTTTGCAAATATAAGCCAGTTAAAACATGATATGTGAAAATATGAAATTGATTTTGTGGGAGATAATCTATCTGTTAAAGGGAAATATTTTGTGTGAATTAGTTTTCCCAGACCGTATCATATAATTCTGACTCAGATATTTTCTTGTGTCCTCTTCCAGTTGACTACATTGTAATGCAATTTGGACGGGTTGCTGAAGACGTTTTCACAATGGATTTCAACTACCCGATGTGTGCGCTCCAGGCATTTGGCATCGCCCTCAGTAGCTTTGACAGCAAGCTAGCATGTGAATAGACGAGACAAAAAACACCAGCGGTCCAACCACTCAGTTTTTTAGCAATATTTAAAATGATACACAAAAGGACAAAATTTGCAAAAATGTATTTTACAGAATTTATTTTGGTGAAAAAGATGAGAAATAGTGTGGAGATTTCTGTCCAAAGTGGTCGATGTTACATTTTCAGTTGTTTTCAGTTCACTTGCAGTCGTATCATCCCACACGTCTCGTGAAATAGACCGTCCCATGAAAATTTAATCACATTACATGTTGCAGCAAATATTTAGTGCTAGACTACAGTAAGACTTTTGCAAAGAAACAGTAAATGATAGTTTACTAGGTGACATAAAACTCAAAAAGAACCATCGCTTTTTTTGGAAGAATATAGTTATTATCTGACCTTAAAATGTAGTACACTTTTTAAAAAACCATGTGGCTTCTTTTCAACTCATTGTCCATGATACTTAATAGCACTTTTTATTTGTGAAAGTTTTGTTTTATCTTTTTATTGTCATGCAGTCTTTTTAAGAGGTAAATTTGTATCGGCTAAAAAGGAATATGAAACTGTATTAATAGTTTTTCCCCTGTCTATGTGAAACAGTTGTTTCAAAATATATTTGCAGCAGTTGATGAGTAATTCATAAATGCTACAAAAAGTCATAGAAGCTTTGTGATGGAAAATTACAAATGAGATGTTCAAAATTAGAGTTTCAGAGACTTTATTTTGAGAGAACAGTAAGATAAACTTGTCTATCTTCATACTTCGGTATATACCACAAATACAGTAGCCATCAAGAAAAATGATTGAGAAACGACAGTAGTTTGGAATTTTTTTAAAAGGATGGATAACTTCAAAACGGGAATGAATATTTGACCGCTGGGGACAGATTTCTGGGAACTATGAAAGTGTGCATTTACTGAAACTCTATAAATATCAGTTACAAAACTCTGAAATTAACAGGATACATAGAAGATTTCGTTTTAGAATAAGCCTGTCGCAGCTTTTTAAAAATTTTGTGAAGGCACCTTGATTGTTACAGACACCTTTAGATATTGGAACTCATGAGCTGATTTGCTTTCATCCCCACCTTTCAGTGGACCGGTCCAAGTTTACAATGAGAGACAATGGGTGAAAGTACAATACCACACGTTGGAAAGGGTTGGTGGCTCGTTACTGTGCTATACGAATTGCATTGCACAGATTTTATATACTCATGCCATCCACCGGGCAGACGCCAATTCATAGGACTGGCTACCCATTATGATGCAATAATTTGAATGAGAAGTGAACAGACTTGCTCAAGGGCACAACACCATTCTCAAGTATTGAACTTTCCATCCTCCGTGACAATACAGTGAAACCGGTTCTAGTCCAACACTGAATTTTGACAAACCAGCCAGTCCAAGTTGCCCATGTGTACATTTTAGCAGAAGTTGGCAAATAACATTTGTATGAGAAACATATAAAATGATTTCTTTCCAATTAGCTTCTCTTCAGAAGCCAAAACATGCTTTGGAAGATTTTGTCCACAATTTGCAGCTTTCCCTTTCAGAACAATGGGGGCGCTAATCACAAATGGCACAGACCACTCTAAGCTTATAGCATACCAGCATTGTTTATCTCTCTTAGATTCAAAAAACAACCATGAAACAAGTACCGGTAGTGAAAATATTGTCATCTGTGGACATGTGGTTTGGTTACGGTAAATTTTACAGACCTGTACACTGGGCAGCAGGGATAAAAGAATGAATCGTCTGAACCCTGACCCCGTGGTAACCTATGACACCATGTGGAGGTTTTAATCCAAGTAGGGCACAAAGGTTATTGGAATGTATTTACATTGATGTGTTTGCTTGTTCCATGGTAAAGAATATTAATATATATGCTGCATATAGCTTGTATTAATACTAATGAATTGTATAAAAAGTTAATTATATTTTTACTGATGAAAGCTGTGTAACATGCATAGATACAGAGCAAGGCACAATACTAGAGTTAATGTGGACAGGTTTGGATTTTGTAACGCAGTGTAATATGGATTCTGAATGAACTACTTAATACTATCCATGGACAAGTCATTGCAATGTAAACCACAATTTCTGTGGATGATTTGGTTAGAGGAATATTTCCAATACTTTTATAAGGCACAGTTGCTTTGTACATGTATGGAGTGTTGCCTCATTTTATGAGTCACTTTCTATTTTGTTCTGGTTGTAAAGTGAGGACACTGAGGGGTTGTAAGTTGAATTGTCATCCTGCTACCCCTATTTTTTCAATGTGTTGTAGTCAACCACACCATAGGCAAAGCCATGCAGGTCATATCAAACTATGGTTGCAGAATGGAGTGGACAACATCACTGTCTGTAATATGCTTTCGGTGGGCAAAGTAACATTGTTCTGTCTTCATTTTGAAAGGCAATAATAATGTTTGCTCTCTTGATTAGCAATTTTAAGAAGAGGCATGTCCAGGACCGCTGCATACTTTTTGGTGATGTAGAACCAAAACTTGTGCTTGACGTCATGCTCAGATTTTCAGTGATAAGCTATGTCATAAACTTGCTGGTTTGACTGTGGAAGGACTCCTGCCAAGAAACATGACATCACTCGCATTCCCTCAAAGTGACAGTCAAATTTAATCCTCTAGTTACTGGTATTGTATGCCCATACAGTTGTTTATATACATACCGCGTATGTGTACTACAGCTCTCAAAGGGTTAATAACTAAAACCAGAACATTTGTTTTGGGATACTGCCCCAAAAACTACACAGAAAAAAGCCAAGGTTCTAAGTTGCCACTAAACCAAATTGAACCCGAACACACAAACCTCACGTTGTCCAAAAGTACTGAACATTATTGCCACAACTGCGCACTGAAATGAACACCTCCATCAAAAGCCAGGCTCTACAGTTTCTGTCAAACAATCTTTAGGCAAATACAGTCAACCACTTATAGTAGATCAGCTCAATTCTCATGTAAACTAACATTGTGTAAATACTATATCATAATGAAATGTTAAAAAAAGGTACTTGATAGGAAAAAATGCTCACAATTAAATATTTCGCAATATCAAAATGACCGTATTTATTGGAAGTTTAATATTTCTCCTCAGTGATAGATTTTAATCCCTTTATGGCTTTGTGAGACTCGTTTTTTTTAATATTGTTATTGTTGTATATTTCATGTTCAATTTTCGCTGTTTCCACGGAGACATGATTCTGTCCATTTTATAATTGCCAAAGATAGAGATTTTTAACATGGTAGTATTTGACACGGCGGTTAGAGAGATACCTTGAACACTGTCATGTGTGTAGTCACGTCAGTTTCACCACGGTCGCTCCTTTTGTGGAGTGACGATGGTTTCACATACACTGTAGCAGGGTACAGACTCCAATTTAGATCACAAATGTGATATCACTCTCATTTGCATTGTAACATTTTCATGTCTTGCAGACATTTTTTCTTGTGAAGTTAAAAGAAGAGTTTGTCGATTATTAAACAGCTGATAGCAATGAAATCTACTTTGTCTTGTGTGTACTGATGCCCCGACAACATCCACTGGTATGAAAACATAATATCCAAGGACAAATCAATATACATCCCTGCTCACCACCAAATTTTGAAAGAACCCCGTTGTTTTGTATTCATCGTTAGACCTCTAAACAGTGAAATAGTGTTGATAGAGAGAATTTTGAACTTGAATTG
>LD342678.1:23693-57952 GCA_001465055.1 Ptychodera flava
ATATATATATATATATATATATATATATATATATAGGTTATTTACCTGCGATTTGACAAGTCTATGACATCGTCAGGTATGGAACTGGAGTCGGACTAAGGAAGTTGGGCTTGCGGTGGTTAATTTCAGATGGCCTATATATCGGATATTTACCTACAATTAGACAAGTCTAGTATCGTCAAGTATCGAAGTTAGAGGGAGTTAGAGTCGTACAGAGGAAGACGGGCTTGCTGTGGTTAAATCTTCGATAGTTACTGGATATTTCAATTCATCCGCACTTTGACAATTCTAGTATCGTCTCGTATCTAAGTTAGAGTCGGATGAAATATGGCGGTGTTCGCGTTTTGAGTTTGACATTGAACATGCTAGGAATAAAAGAGGAGTGACGACAGATACAACATCCGACACCCGCAATTGACGTTAAAACTGGGCGGTGACCATGAACGGTTAAATCAGAGACAATAGAGGGGGAACTGTCTAATGGTTAAATCCATGTAATATGGACAAAATAAAACATCAAAATTCCTCGACTTCACGGGAGAGAGAGAGGTGGGGAGTTACACCGTCTGGAACTGATTGTGTGATCTTTCGGATATGGCTTCGGTTTGGACATTGGCATTGCAAAGATATCGAAAATGTAAAGATACTTTCCTGAAATTTGACTAACTTTATAGCAAGAGAAGAACAAAACCACAAGTGTTGAAATTACTCTTCAGATGTTGGTTTCACAAGTTTGCTATAAAAATAGACTATTCTCAAAGAAAAATGATCTCCATAGTCTTCTGTTACAAAACAATAAGCTTATGTTCTTTAACACCACGTTTCTAATGATCGGTGATGTCATTTTTTATTTTCATAAACATAGATCTACGTACCTAAACGCCTTGACTTATCTTGCCTGCCTGTCACGGAGTTTAATACTATATGTTTCCCGGCATACAATGTCAACTTATGAGTCGTTCATCGAGAGGCCGGCGGCGAAGTATTACCGATGGTTTCGCTTGCAGTCGCGACCACTAGGACATAACACCCAAATTAGATTTGTTTGAGATTTTTGTAAAGTACAGCATATAACTACTGAATTATGAATTTGTTGACCTCATAAAATGTCACCGTTCATGCTGTGAAGCAGTCTCCACATAACAAACATGTCTCACGTTCATCGTCGTCCTTTTTGTTAATTGGCCCGTTAAATTAATTCGGCGGTGGTAATTTTCTGAGAGCCTTTCAATCCGTAAAAAATCACAGATAACCAGCTTATCTGATATGCATTTTGCCGTGTTCAGTTTTGATGAAAAAAAGCAAATACTGGTAACAAGCTGTCATTAATGTGAATGCCTGTTTACTTTGGTGACAAAAGAAGACAAGTATCAGTGACAAGCTTCAAGAGAAACAATAGAGGGCCAAATCATTTGTTGTTCACATCTGCAGCCTCGTCAGCTGGATCGATGGATGGTTGATTGATATTGTTATTAGCACCTTGTCTATTTCTGATTCATCTTACCAAACAAGTACTGACACTCACAAAACAAAACTTTCCGATGATCACACCACAGATCCAATTTAAAATGGCGGAAAACATGCAAAGTGCACAACAAATGTGCCTACAACGATGAGTTTGGTCGACTTACCCGCAGTACCAACACGAACCAAACTGACTCAAAATTTCTCTCCTTACTAATACTACTCCATCTAAAATACATTGATTACACAACAAACAAGGATGAGAGCAGCACACCTTTAAACCGAAGCCATCCGATTGTTTCGTAACGCGGGCTAGCTCATTCTTTTAAATTCGCCAAATGTATAATTTCAAAATCTATTCTGTACTTCGCAATGCTTTGTAAACCTTGTGTTCAGTCTCGTAGTCTTTAATAAAAAACCCGGAAATCGGGAAATTTACAAATCCTGCCTGTTTTCAGATTATTAGACTGTTCATTAGGGTGGGTTGACGTTATGAGCGTGAAATCAATGTGATGAGGGACCGTGGATAAGTATTGAACATGTGCGTTTACGGTAGCTGAGTTCTCTTTTTGGAGGAAGTGGTGGCCCTTTGAGGTTTACTCGGTTTCTTCAGAGAAAACATCGGAAGTCGACCATGCAGATATATTTGCGATCGGAACTGTCGATTCTTTATTTTCCGTCTTTTGGAAGTCATACAGTATGTAATCGTAGTGGGCTAGTGTAAATAAGGCTAGTAGCAAAATCAATGGGCATCGAACCAAATAGAGAACCGCAATGACTAAATAGCAAAGCTAACTCAGGGACGGTTTCCCAGCCAGACCAGTTGATGATAAATGCTCTACCCTGTTTCAATATCAAATTGCAAATGCAATTCTCGGAGAAAAAAGAGAAGTAGTTAAGAGAAATTACAGATTAAATTTAATCTCGAAAAAGAGAGAAAACTATGCATGAAAACTTGAAAGTCGCTGCAGTCACCAGTGAAATTCATCGACTGGCATTAAGACTATGCTGTGACTTATGAAATCGCCCTTGTCCAGAAAGAAAACGATCGAACGTCCATCGCCATTACGACGTCGAGTTGGCCCGTGACTGACTCAGCATGTCGGCCGGCTATGGCGGATATGACATCAAACAGACTCTCCTATTATGGAACAGGGGCCATATATTAAAAATACTGCAAAAAATATGGTTGTACTCACAGTTCCGTAACTTGTACTTCCATTCCACATTACTTAGCAATTCTTTACTGCTTCCTTACATTACAAAGATAATGTCTTCTATGGTAATGAGTCTGTTCACCTCCCTTATATTTGTTCACCCTATACAACAAATAGTCTCCTCACTGTAACCATTCATGCTTTTCACATCAAGCACCCAGGAGTCAACAAACATCGAACACAACAATCGACAGCAATTTGAAAGGTAATGTTTTTGTGATATTTGTGTCAATGTCTTTTACTTCCGCAATTTTTATCAGGGTATAGAGGAATAGAATGCTTTTTATGCATAGGGTCTGTAGAACAGTAATTTGTAATACTTTCATAACTTCTAATACTGCAGTAAATTGTAATAAAATTTTGCTGTAATTTGTAATACTGCAGTAAATTGTAATAAACTTTTGAGTAATTTGTAATAATTGAACTAGCACAATTTGTAATAAAATTTGGAGTAACTTCTAATCACAATCATTGCCGTGATTTATAATAAAATTTGAACCATAAGAAACACCCAAAAGTAATAATTCTCAGTTACAAAAAACTATGGAAGTTTTTTTTTTCAATCAATACATTTGAAATGATACATGATGTGACTCTTGCAGAGTTTTAATTTCTATTGATATCACCATCTTTGGTATTTGACATATTTTTGTAGCATATGGGGGAGGAATTTGACATGGCATAGAAACAAATGTAAAATTCCCCGATAGGCCCCTCTCTCACCCCTTCCCCTGATAGGCCCTCTCTAACCCCCTCCAACGATAGGCCCTCTCTCATCCCTACCCCGATAGGCCCTCTCTCACTCCCTCCCCCGGTGGAAAACATTGATAGGTGCATTTACACATGCCTGATGAAAACGATATTAAAGCGAATACTTTAAAATGTTTAGGTGGCGGGGCATTAAGTTACGAACACTTTGTTCTTCCCCCGACTGTGTTGTTATGTTGAAAATATATGTGAATAACATGATTGAAAAATGTCCTCTATTTCTATTTATGAGAATCATCTGGTCGGCCACACCTGCATATAATTTAATTTAAACACACGGCCTTTTTGAAAAGGTGGCTAAAATCTGCCGTTCCCTCATTGAAATAATACGACCCAACTGACCGTAGAGGGCAGCATACAAGGCCAATCAGTTTTCTTATTTCAATGCTGTCTCAAAGAAAAGCTTTAATAAGTCGATGGATTCGTGACGTATTGACTGCATCAGGTGTTGAATCAACAAGCTAAGTTTGAGACTGTCAATGTGAGAGCAGTTGTCACTGTTTTGGCCAAACATATTTTTTTTTCCTATCGAACACACTCTGGTATCATCATCCACATTAAAAAAATACGACAAACTAATAGTTTAGGATGTTGTTGATTTTGCCAACAATGTTATGGAAGTTTAGATTGAATAAAATCTTTGTTGTTGAGAGTAATAGAGTATGATACTATCATATGTCTGTTGTGCTGGCAATTATTTTCGTTCTGTGTAATTTTGACAATACACATACCATCTTGCATCATTCAAACATTGTTTCATTCACACATCTTTTGCTTTGGAATATCATGTCATGTGATTCCTTGAGTGTGACGATGTAATAGAATCTCCCAATTCAACGAGACTTGCCTGTTGAAGTTTTACAAGGATTCAATGTAGTCATCATAACACAAAATGGATCATATGCCCTTCCTATCCAACCATCATAGTGTGTTTTCTTGTTGACGTGTTCATTTCACCTTCAAAGTGTGAAGCTACGCATGCGCAGTGCCATATTTTGTGACCCCTTTCATGTTATGTTGACTATATAAAATCCCATCACACATCAACTTACATACGTTTAATATCGGGATTTCATACGATGAAATGCAGTGTCTGTTTCCTGAAGATGATTTTCTTCCTTGGTTTCATCACTGCTCTTTACTCTTTCTGTTTAGATGATCATTTCCATCTTGATGTTTTATCAGTGAATACAATATGATTGTTTAATCTCTGTAACAATCTCATTGACCCTTGCAAATGCTGAACTGTTAAAATGTAACTCTATTAGGACTCGATTGATCTTCAAAATCTGCCCCTAGAAACTTCCATATTAACGGAATCACTAATATTTATGAAATATAAACAGTGCAGATAAATCGTTATTTACACGAATCTTGTTGAATACTGTTTTCCGCAAAAACCGTGTTTTGGAAATTTTTGAAACCGCCATTATATTAAGCGACTATGATTATTTCGCCGTACGACGATAATGTACGATTACTCCGGATCCGATGTTTCGGGATCACAGAACTTCTTACTTAAACATCTAGTAAAGAATGATTCCAGTCACATGGCTGTTCTCAGAAGCAGTTATACTGGCTGCATGGCCTAGCATCGCGTACTCACCGTGATGTACGCAATAGCCTTCCAGTAAAGCGACAGTCTGCTGAGCGTTATTACTTAATTTACTCTGTTTTGATATTTATATGCCAACAGACTTTGAGCAAGTCTACATCTGCTACAATATCATATACAATGTGTTCGCCATGAAAAAAGAGGGATTCAAATGTAAAACACACCCACATGTACACTACAATGCCAAGAGTGGATATTAACCTTCAGAGGGCAATGAAATGATCTTTCACCTGTGCGGCATATAAATACATTGGCGCAACTCATGAGAGGTGCTTAGGTTAGCATTTTAATCAAAAAAGTTGGTCTCATTGGCAAAATCCGCGAGAGTAGAGATTTTTGCCGCCAGGTATAACTAAGGTAAGACACTCCTTGTGATAGTTGACTACACAACTTGATGGAGCCAGTGGACCCTAGTCACTATTAAAGTAGTGATAACAGACTACAGAGAATGTGAAACGGTTCTCCTAAAAACTCACGATGACAATAAAACGGACCTGACAATGTCACCATCAGGATTGCTGTCAAATATTTTATTATAAAATTCATATCTTAACATCGGGCACTTTTGGGAATGTAAGAGAATTCGAGAAGTTAAACTTTCAGAAAATGCAAATTTCACACTTTTATTTGTCTGTTTTCAACGTAGCGCAATACAGTATTACGCACATGAACATTGCCCTGAGGTCGCTGAGAGCGATATCGTCACGCTTGTGTGCATGGACCGTTTGGTGGTCCCTTTCCTTTAAAGTTATGCCGCTCTCTACTAATGTGCTGAATATGGCATTGTACCTATAGTGCATGGAAACATAAACAATTATTTTAGTTATTCAAATTTACTGTCACAAGATCCTGATGTAAACAATTATAAAATAACACAAAACAGCATTTGCCAATATCTATAGGCTTTCAGAAAATATATACTTTGATGGGATTATGACCTCAATTTCATACAGAGAGTTCATTAATTGGAAGGGTTCAATATTTTTCTTGTGACCTTAATCCTTCCTTTTCTATTTAGGCGAGTTCATTTACAAGTTGGTGGGCTTCGTGGACAAAATAATGCGGACAAATATGTCCGGCGTTCATATTCATATCGGATGACGTGAAGAAAAATAATTGCGTTCTACACGGACTACAAGGAAAAAGCGCACACCGACAGGTTTGACTATATTACTGTCATTGGGAAGATGTTACAACAGAACATCGAAATCTTCCAATTAATAATGTTTGTACATTCATGTCAGTTTGGGGGAACAGGAGATTGAAAGGAACATGGATGTCATTCACACCAACCTCTAAGGAAAAAAATTAAACAGTTGAAGTTACGCCTAGGGAATTCACAGTCAATAGACAAACGATAAAAATGTTTTCCAGGTCAAGAAATGGCAAATGCAAGAAATTCAAGTAAAGGTAGATGTTGTATCCTTTCATAGAGTTTCTAACCGTTATGGGATCAGTGAGATATCTCGGGCCGACTAACTCTAACATCTGCTTTGGTCTTTCGGGAAATTTTGCTTTCAAACGTCATGTCGTCTTATTTAAAATGAAATGTTTCAATATTCATTGTGATATTGCAAAAAAAAAACCAAAAAAACTCTATGTTACACTTTTATTCGTCACGAATTCAAAAATAAAGTGAAACATACGATTTCGTGTTTGATACATTTAATGCATGAATTACATCACAGAATATGAAAATGTACATTGTGACTTACATTGCGTGGAAGTGGGATATGTTTTATCAGTTTACAGTGATTGACAACAGTTTCAGTAGCAATCGAAATGGAATATCTTCATAATTGCGCAATTCATTTACACATCTATAAGTCAGTAATCGTTGAATGTTGGTGACAGAAAAAAGTGAACAAATCTTCACGCTGATCCTGGATACAAATGAAAGTTTGTATAAAATATACACCCGTGGCCACTTTAGTGTTGATCAAGGCTACTTGGTAAAGACAGAAATTCTGCTTGTATAAAGACAAAACAGACCCTGCCAAGGGTTGTAAATGAGAGCTAACGATTGGCACCCCATGTTAAAAATTGAGACACAAGATACCACTTCCATTCATGAAAGTCTTTACTCGGTAATTAGTTTATTGAGGCAACACACTTTTATGAGCTCACTGCTATAAGGTCAAGTAAAATTGTATGTCCCATGCAGACAGTCTGTCTGGGGAAATTGAAATAAACAAGACTTGTACACAGACCAGTGCATGGTCATGTTACATTGTATCTAATCTTGTACACAGGGTGCCAATCGTAAACTCTCATTTACAACCCCAGACAGAGCTAGTTTTGCCTTTGTACAAGCAGAATTTCTGTCTGTATCAAGAAGCCTTGATCAACACTAAAGTGGCCACGGGTGTACATGTCTATTTTCAGGATGATAAGACTGTATACTATGAACTATGATGAAATGAAGCACACACGGTTTCTAGCCTTTGAATAGAAAACTGAAAATTACAGTCCAAGCAAGAATTTCTAGTTTTAATACTGACAATGCGATGCACTGCAAATTTATCAATGAATACATACCGTTCTAGCTGCCCTTGGAAAACGTTAAGACAACGATAAATTAATCATCAGCATAAAGATGTTACACATGTACGACTCAAGTTTAGGACTGCTTAAATCGGTGTCACAAAAATTATACTGCGCTAGCTTTTGCTTATTTTATGACAATCCGGGCATAAATGACCGAAAAGAAATGAATTGCGACATACGAACAAAACTCTATACTTTAAGTTCTTTTAGAGAACCTTGCCCTATTTTAAGAGTACAGCAAATACAATATAACGGATTACATATCTACTATTTTCCTCTACAATGCATTGACATTGCAAGCCATGTGTACTTTAAGATCGAAAACGTCAAAGAGAAGACTTTCGGTAAATCAATTACAACAGCTTTTGCTTTCCCAAAACCAGTTTTATTCTTTTCAAAACATATCTGAGTAACATATTTTAAAGCAAAACTATCTTTTGTTCATATTTCTGGAAATTTCATTGTTGGCTGCATCCATATTTTACCTTGTGAAGCCACAGCCTTCCTATAAGAAACTGCGGATGTAAATTTCCTGCGATGAGCGTCACAGCGCCCTTTTTCAAAAGAATCTCATGATTTGCCAGAGGAGGCGCTGTCACGAAATCCGGCTTCACTGGGCTTCACAAGTTTTCATGGCCGGCCATCCCTGCTGGCCATCACTTGCTCTCTGTCAAATCATGGACAGTTTGGAATTTACCATTCCGATCGGATGGAAATATTTGTTGCATATTATGCAGGAGTTATCACAGGATATACAGGTAATGTTTTACAAGTACATTTCACTGACAAATCAACCGTACCGGTCGTTTGTCTCTGGTGTAATTGAGATCTGATGGTTTGTCAGGACAGTCCAATACACAATCTCATCAAAATATTCCATTGTTGGGAGTTTGGAAAACTAGAAAATCGTTGTTTTTTTCTTTTCAATGAAAACAGTCAATCCATACAAAGTCCGGAAATCAATTTTAAGTCCGAAAACCATTTTTAAATTTTAATGATTGAATTTTAAACATTGCATTTTCAAGAATCAATTGATTGTTTTCATTCATTCATTATGATTCATCAAAAGTTACTCATATTTTGTTCACAAAAAATTCTCATCATGGATTCTGGTCACTATAGACAAGTCTAGCGACCCATACACAACAAAATTTCAGCCCAACTTGATGTCTAAATCTTGTAATTCCACCAAAAATTGAGAAATTCTTATCATGACCAACTATACTTGGCATTCCAGTGACGTCACCAATTCAAACTGCTCATTGCAATCAATGCATTTATGAAAATGACAGAAATTTTTCACCCAAAATTTTAAAACTTGGTTTTCAACCACCATAGACGTGTCCATCGAGTTGTGAACAAGAAATTTTTAGCCCACACTTGGTGTCTAAAACTTCTGGATTTTGAGAAAAATGGAGAAAACCTGCTGACCTACTTTACTTGAAGTCAACAAAACAATCGATGACGTCACCAATGCAGACCGTCCATTGCTTTCAATGCATTTTCAAAAAATTCCTGAATTTTTCACCAAAATTTTCACAATTCTGATCCGGATGCACATGAAGTTCTGTGTCGAGTTGAGGACAAGAGATTTTTAGTCCAAACTTTGGGTGTAGGATGTGAAAAATGTGTTAAAAATGGTGATATTTTGATGAGATTGTAATGCATATCTATGTTGATACAGAGTATACAATGATTTGGTGGATGGACTGAGACCGAGACGACGACATCCAGGCTGTGAGAGCAATTGTTGTTGTGATGTCATCATTGACTGCAATGAACTCTGGGTAAAACACAACACCTTCAAATAATACACAATCCAATTGTCCATCAGATCTCAGTTTTACAATGCCATTACTCCACCTTGTACAAATATAAATATTGCCGTGTGAATCGACATCCAAGCCTCGTGGATACTTAAACCTATCATTGCGATATGAATTCAGAAAATTCAAATCAGAATCTAAAACATGAATGACATGTTTGTCTCTATCTGACACTAAGAGATGGTTGTTGCTGGTAGCCATTACAGAGTATGGATCACTGAATTGATCACTGACTCTTGCAACAAGTTTTCCATCTTTGATGTTGTATTTGATCAAACTAATACCTTTGCTGTCAGTGACAAAAATAAATGTTGCCATTACAGTAATGCTGCTAGCCTCAATGTCTGCACTTTGGGGAATAATTAGAATAATTTGTTTATTTTGGTCACAAATAATTATTTGGTTATTACCGATGTCAGTGATAAAGAAGTGACCATCAGGGGATATTGCCACATCACATGGCCTGAATTCTTTGTCAAACTGACCATCAAATCTGATAATTTCTATGACCACCTTATTCTTATTGAGTATTTGTATGCGATGGTTTCCTGTGTCACAGATCACAAGCTGATCTCCATGCCATGCCAGACCACATGGTGCATTAAACTGTCCTGGCTCTGTACCAGACTCCTCACTGCCCAATACCTGCAATGTCCACTTAGAACCTGAGGAGTAACAAAGAGTTTAAAGGTCAATCTAAATGTAAACAATACTACAGGTAAGTTTTCACTTCTCTATTTTTTGAAATTTATTGTTGTTAAGATTTTTTCTGTACGACAGGAGTGAAAGATTATATCCATAATTTATTAAAATATTACTGTCATTTTACCTGTGAAGTACAGAACAGTTTTAACGTCAACCTCAATGTAAGCAAAATTATTACAGGTAGGTTTTCACTCCTTTTGGGAAGTTTATCATTGCAATTTTACCATGACAGTAAATATAAAGTTTATTGTTTCACTTTGTTGTCATACAGGGATATTCTTTGATGAAGCCTATTATGTCAACTGTGGCCAGTCTTTGGTTTTGTTGAAATCATAACGCTATTTGAAAATACTTACATTTTAAAATGTGTGGAGTTAGCTCAAAGTGTATTTTAGTATGCTTTTAAGAGTCACAAACTCAAACCAAAGCATTTTATGATTTATTATTGGTATATAATATTTGTGTATTCATTTCAAAGAAAACATAAAAATGTCAATGGAGAATTGAATTTTAGTGCCTTGTTTTTGTTGAGTTACATAGAGACGAACCGTGAATTTAAAATTATTTTATGTATTTTCCTTCTTGATTCAAATCATTGCTCTCTTAACTGTAAAAAAGAATAATTGAACATAATGTATTGGCAAAGTGCAAGTTGTACATAGTACAATCACCAAACCAAAAATTGAAATTCATCTTTGCAATTTGAAGTATTCTTATTTCTTAGTTTTATTGAGTTTTTTTTAACTTCTTCGTCACAGTAGGGGACACGTTATTCTAAAACTCTGACCAAGCATTGTATCTCAGGCTTCACAGTCAAAATTTGAAATGTTTTCTGTGATGGTCTTTGTCAAAGTCTTTGGGATCATGACGATAGAAAAATATTATTCATAGATTTTTACCCGTGGCCCTATAAAATGGCATTCACTTGGAATTTCAAATCTTCAATGACCAGCCCTTGCAACCTTTGAATTCTATTCATAATTATGTGTCTTGTATTAATGTATGAGTTCATTTTCTAAAAGCACACATACCAAGAAATACAGGATATGTACTGAATGTGGTGTCAGACCACTGAAAGTACTTTGGTGGGTCAGTGAAAATCTTAGTTTGGTTTACCTCAGCATAAAAATATTCAGGTTTATTATCTGTATACATAACCTTCATTTTCACACTTATTTTGACCTCCATTAGCAATTTGGCGTTGTCAAAATATTTTTGCTTCATCAGACAATATTTATAATGATTTTCAGATCGGCAGCTACCTTATCTGTAATATTGTATTTCTTTGCAAAACATTTTGCAGTACAGAGTTATCCTATGAATGTTAACAAAATTCATGACAACTGGGAATGAATCTGGTTTTCTCTCAAAACCTTATTTTTTAAAAATTGTTGTTTGAGATTATCTTGACAGTTGAGAAATGCCAACACAGCATGTACATCAAAGGAATCACAATGATCAGTCTGACTTGTATTCTAAAAAACATCTCAGTTTAAATCTGACATCAGTTTTTTGTTATTCAGGTCAATCATGAACTCATCAATTCACTGTATTGTTCTTCTGTAGTTTGAAAGTCCACAGAGTGAGTTCCCCCATATCAGGATACACTACAGTATAAATTAAAGCTTGCAGGACTCACGTTTGCACTTTGGACAGCCAGAGTTAAACTTGTAGTATTATCTCTCTTGGCGAATTATGAATGTACTCAATATGCAATCACACTATAATGAGATGAATTAAATTTCTGTTGGAATGACAGCTCATATTAAAAATTTGATAGCTCAGTTGATTTTGAAACATGATACACATCAATTTGGAACCGGCATTGACTTTGGAAGCTCTTCAGAGTTCGCGTTTACGCAAAAAATCATGCATATTTACGCATTGAAATTGACTCTCTACGCATTTTTTTCATTGTTATGCATTTTCTATACACAAAGGATAACACCGAAAGCACTCCCAACGACTGAGCTTAGGCGACAACCAGACGAAATTTGTTGCAACACATTTCTGTCAATCACTCATTTTGTGTGGAAAGTTTCGGATTCTCTGGGCGTTGTCTGAAAAATCGGCATCGTAGTTCACACGTTATCACATCAGGCACGTTATGTCAGCTGTGCCTATGAATTACGTTGCTAATTTTCAGGCAAGCGATAGTTTCTGAAACTTACGAAACAAAGTGAGTGATTGACAGAAATGTTGCGACAAATTATATAAATGCCAACCGTGCACGATCATCACGTCTCGCTGTTCCCAAATTTTGATCAAGCACACATGCAGCATGGCGTTGAGGCAGACAAATCTGTTTTCTTTCAACTTTGCTGTATGAGTCCGTCAAAAAAATGATTCATCGGTAGAGCTCGTCGGAATCCCGATAAATTTTGAACACCGCAGGAGTGTCTGGATAAGCTGCCATAACTCTAACTTTTGGGTTGCCCGATGTGTTTTGACGGTCGCATGTATACCCATCGCTGTTACGTTTCACTGTTTTCATTAAAATAATGTTACATCGTACAATCCGAATATGTAGTGTAGGTTTATTCAACGGCACATTATATTTTGCAGTCAGTTTTTCCATCAATTGAGTGCGGAAGTGAAATTACGCACTCAAATCCTGCCTTTACGCAATTTTAGCAGACTAATGCATATGCCATACGCAAGGAGAAAAAAGTCACCGCGAACACTGCTCTTGTTAGATGTGTTAAGTAGCAGAATTTAGCATGAATTGACTGGAATGACAGTTCATATTGATAACTT
This sequence comes from Ptychodera flava, assembly GCA_001465055.1. Taxonomy (NCBI): domain Eukaryota; kingdom Metazoa; phylum Hemichordata; class Enteropneusta; family Ptychoderidae; genus Ptychodera; species Ptychodera flava. Next base: position 36,593 of record LD342678.1, read on the forward strand.
CAGGCTCAGCTCAGCAAAGTTATTCTTGAAACATAATCACTATAGGGAAAAAGTGCGTGACTAGAGCGAGAAACTGACGCTTTCTCGCAATCGGTGAGAATCTGTTCTTATTCTCACCGCTGTCGGTGAGAAAATTTTAATCTCCACTGGAGATTGGTGAGAAATGCACTCCTTGGCGAGAATCAAGTGTTAGAACAAATTCTCACCTGTGAGAATGGAAATTCTCACTAAGTACAGCGAGAATGGAAATTCACTGGCGAGAATCATCAAGACTCGCCTTTCGGAGTCTTTATGATTCTCGCAAATGAACGGTGAGTCTTGATGATTCTCGCCAGTAAATTTCCATTCTCGCTGTACTTAGTGAGAATTTCCGTTCTCACAGGTGAGAATTTGTTCTAACACTTGATTCTCGCCAAGGAGTGCATTTCTCACCAATCTCCAGTGGAGATTAAAATTTTCTCACCGACAGCGGTGAGAATAAGAACAGATTCTCACCGATTGCGAGAAAGCGTCAGTTTCTCGCTCTAGTCACGCACTTTTTCCCTATAGTGAATGTGTATTGATTTCTAGCCTGTATTGACTGTTACACCACTTGTTATGAGTGTAGTTGAAGAAGAAAGAATTTAGTATATTGCACTGTTTCAATGGATGTTTATTTAAGACAAATGACATTGTGTTTATTGTTTTGATGTTTATTTTGAGCTTTGATGTTTTCAAATCTCAATACTAACTATACTTTTACCAATAATCCTAATCTTATGGCAATTGTATTTGACGCTTGCATTATAAATAAATAAATAAATAAATAAATAAATAAATAAATAAATAAATAAGTAAATTTTGATGTATTTGTATTAAAAGGGCCAGTGGCTGAAACTGTTGGTAACTTTGCCTGTCCTTTTGGTTAGGGACTTACACCTGAAAAGGGTAAAGTTATCTATAGTCTTATTGTTCATCTCCAAAAGACATGTTGAGATACACAGTATTCTACACCTCAACTCAGCTGATATAATGACTTTGCCTGACTTTTTGATGAGTGATTTAGGTAAGATAAAGTTAAAGTCTGATTGTTCTCCTCCAAAAAACATGTTGAGATACACAGTATTCTGCATGTCAACTCAGCTTGTACATGAGTGAACTTCAAAATATTATTTTATTGTTAATTGGTGAATTCCACTCCAGTCTGGAATCTTAAATTGAACAGAAACAGTGCATTTTACATGTCCATTGATTCTGAGTTGGCAAGCTATTAAAACGTTGGTGTTTTAACATGCATGAGGGTTATGACACAAGAAGTGACGATTGATGTACAAAACAAAACAAAACTGAAAATAAAAACATCAAAAGTTACAGCTACTGTCTGTTAAAGTGCCTCTCTCTCTTGTAAGTGTAAAAGATTGACTTTATTTATGTTACGTTGATTCCTTAGACTTTAACCTCTTTGTTTTATTTTAATTTAGGAACAGACTGCAAACACCTTGATGTCACAGTAGAGGTTGCTGTTAGACTATCAAATGCCGAGTAAGCAAGACCAGTCCTGTAGGGTAGGTGTTTATGCTTTATGACGAATTTGCAAAATCATAGTGTCAGGATTTTGAGACAATATGCTGATTTTATCTGAGTCTGTGTACCAATATTTCAGATCTATGACAACACAGCAATCATGACAGACAGGGAATCATAAACAGAAGGACAGAGCTGTTATGGTCATGACACAAACCATCATGGCATGGCAGGAAAATTATGCAGAAATTAATACAAATTGACTTGTGCAATTATGTTAAGTTTATTTCTTGTTTTTGCCGTGCAAATCAGACACAATGTAATTGTATTTTTTTTTCATTATTCAGTGGTTCTGTGTACCAGAAGAACAGGCTATACTTCATATTTTCAATGTGCAACCCTTTTAAAGCAGGGGGTCACTATAAACAAGAGGAGTAGCAAATTACACAGGGCACTGGAAATGCAAATAAAAAGTTTCTTAGTTATTGCACTTCGAGATATGTGTCAGAGTGCTAGCAAATTTGCTTTCGCTTGGTGTGCCTCTCACTTTATTTTTATTTATAACTGACGGTAAAATAGAGCAATTATTCATGACAAAATTCTACCAAAACCATAATAGCATACTGGTGCTGTGACTTACTGTTGTACTGGTATAGGACTTTTCACTAGCATTAACTCAGTTTTCTGTGTAGCTAAGTACAAACAATTCAGAGTTGTTCCTTGTGGCTGTCAATACTTATAATAATTTCTCAAGTTAAACTTAAATATTAGGGGCAGGTCACCCTACAAATTGAATCTTTATGCCCTGTCAATAATGTTCTTGAGCATTGTGTGAAAAACTTGTATAAATAAATAAAGTGAATCAAAATTGTTAAAAATTAGTGTCTGAGAGCATCAACTCAGATCAGTGGTAATGTGTAAAATTATATTTAGTGCAATGTGTTTTGCAACATTGCTTCCATCAATCACTGTAAATGTCTTCAATGAATATAACTTTGTTGACATTATGCAGAATGTCATATGCCAAATCAATTATGACACTGAAATTTCTTTATGTCTTAGACTACGTTCACAAAAAATGACTGGGGGGGGGGGCAGTCGGGTTGGAGGAATTTAGGGGGGATTTGAAGTTTTTTTTGGGGGGGGGGTAGGAGATGGGACATTGAAAGTTCAGCTCTGGCAGTGGGGGACCTGAAAATTTTTTGGGGGATTCCAAAGTTTGGTTGATATGAATAACATTTTAATGTCATCAAATTGTTGTAATATTAGTAATAATTAAAGAAAATATAGAACAATTTTGTCACATTACATGACTTTTATCTCAAAAAAGTCTAAACATGTATGATAATCAAAACACATGAGCCTAGTAATGGGACAGAAGCTGCCACTGATAATTTTTTAAATATTTCTGTGCAGTATATCAATTACAGTTTCTTGCTGTCTCCCTACAGCATGCTGAAACACACAATATTCAGTTTGTCGACAATAAGTCTGATTATGTAAATATGTATTAGGTGATAAATGATTTACAATCCAGACTGACAGTCAGTCGTCAGTGATACAAATGCACAGTACACATACACAGGCTGTGTTGACAAGCTGAATACTGGACAATTCAACATGCTGGGAAGTAGAACAAGAACATTGTTGTATAAACTGAACAAAAATGGTGTCAAATGCAGTGCACTGCATACTGGCAGTGACAGAGAAAGCTCTGCCTCTGATGCAGTTCATGAAAAGTTTGGGTCACATGACACTCATGACATTGAAATATACTTGTACACAAGATCAGGCCAGAGAGCAACGCATGATATGGAAGATCAGGGGACTTCAAAGTATCAGGAATTTTGGAATTGTAGCATATGACTATAATCAAATATTAGAGAAAAAAGATGGGGTCACCATTCTTAATTTTCTAAATTTTCACATTCTCATCATAAAATAACACAAAAGTAAAACTTTGAACTGAAAAGACTGTATGTAATTTTAATGAAAAAATGTGCTACTAAATGGAATTATTTATTTTTTAACAAAATTTATTTATGTATTTATTTTATGGAATACTTTAGCCTTAAACTTAAAGTTTTGGCAATACACCCATCTCACGTTCCATATGCCATCCTGGATTGCCAGGTCAAAGGTCACTTTGGGAAAATAAAAGTCAATAGACAAAAGTTGGCTATTGACACGTGGGACTCTTTCCACCAAACTTTACTTGATTTTAGCAAACTTAAATAACTCATGCTTCTCAGAATGTTTTACTCAGCCATTGGCACGATAGAATGAACAAAGTTGCAGGAGATTTTTTCTTAGTATGGTGTGACCCGGGAGATTGTGTGACATCAACGATCGAATGCAGATACAGCCATCTATCTTGTCGTACACTGCATGCAATGTGCAGATGAAATCCAATTCGCCTATTTTCGTTTGCCTTTGTTGGCATTTCATAGGTTCGTTTTAGAAAGTCATTTACCAGTGTCATGTCAGTTACTGGCTGGAAACTTTCTACCCTGGTATACTTACGGAATAAAGACTCTTAAAGTTGAACTGGGGCTTACTGACCATGGTCTCCTTGACCTTCAACAAAATGACCTCCCTTTGGCCTAACGTGGTTGTTACAAAGGCAAAGACAAGCAAAATGGAAAGTGAAAGTAAAGCTGTTTACTTCTCTATTTTGTTATTACTGTAAGTAATATAGCGACTTTAAGTTACTGAACTGTCAAACATATCAAACATGTAGCAATTACATTTGAATTTGACAGATGGCAACATGTGTTTGTATGAGTGGGAGGTATCATCAGATGAAAAGTGTTATAACCACAGCCTGTATATGATGGGATTAAATGAACCACTTGATAAACTGTCATTGACATGAATTCCCATTTTCAATACCTAGCAATGTATAATTAATTTTGTGTATGAGCTGAAAGTGAAGATACAGAGTTAAATTGATCTGAGATAGCAGTGTATACAGCCATCTTCAAATTTCCTGGAAAGGGTTTATTATGATTTTATACCTCTCAACCATTTCTTGCAGGATTTAGGAAAGATCTTAGGCTTTTTTATTCACATTATTATTTCTGCAGGGAATTTGTCCAGAAACTGTTCGCAAGGGATGGTCTTCACCTTTACCAACATGGTACAGGTTTGATGGACTCTGTCTTTTGCAGGGAATTGTCAACAGTGGAATGAAATGTATTAACTGATAGAACAAAGTCAATCTTTCTTTCTTCTTGCAGATCAGATGGTTGCACTGTCACCAGGCTTACTTAGTCTGGTAAGCCAGAAGTGAAGGTGACTCTGCCTGAGAAAGCTAGCAAAGATTTGTGTACTGACAGTGAGAATGTGAGGGAGCTTTTAGGGTGCCAATAACTGTACTTTTGCATGTAGACAAATCAGTATGATGTAAGGAAAGGCAAAAGTGGCAAATGTTGAAACTTGAATATGTCCATGAACTTAGCACAGAAATATCACCAAGACAAAGAAAATTAACATAATGTCTTTTGACTACAGTCACACTGTTACATCGGTCACTGGAGTTCATTCACCAGAACTGAGTAAGAATACACTGGAAAAATTCAGTGGTGACAATTCAAAAACAATTACAAACGGTGATCAACGAAATGATACTGTTATGCAAGCAGCACAGATATCACCAGCTAAAGATATTTCCCAAAATAGCTGGCTTCAACTGAAGTCAGTTTTTCTAAGTGAATATTTCTTTCAATAGGTAACAGGATAGATGTCCTATACTGTCCTGGTCAAAGGGTAACTACATGTATCAACTATACTAAGACTATGAGAGGGATACTGTCAATTATTATGACAGTTTTAATCACACTATATCTAAGTCATTTTTGTGCCAGGTTTGTTCATTCTCACAGATTCAAGGCAATTTAAGTCTGTCAGAGTTAACCACATTCCAGTCCAGCAACCAGAGGGAGGTACATATGTACAGATTGTGGCTTGTTTGAAATTGCTTTCACATTCTCTCTTTCAGAAACATCCATTTTCACTGTTTGATCATAAACTGATGAGGAAGTACCTACGGAATTGTTTTGGAAAAAAACCAAACATATTTTGACCCATTTCCAAAATGTAGACAAATAAACGAAGGAAACCGGAGGTAATTCAATAATGATGTTTATTGTATTTGCAGACAATCTGCACAATATGATGGATGCAAGGAATGGTGCAGACTCACAGTGTAGATATCCCGGAAGATGTTTTCCAATATGAAGATGCCAAGTGGAGTGGCAGAGTGTGCAATTCATGAACAACATTCTTTGAATTTCACTTTTATCTGTTGCGAAAAATATACTCATATCCATGCAGAAATATTCTGTCTGAGGTATGGCTTTTATTTAAATTGTAAATAGCAAACCCACATCCACACTTTATATATATATATTGATATCTGCTACTTAAGTTTCATACATCCTCTCTGCATAATGTATAAACTAGGACTGGAACTAATGCAGTTGGAGAGTCTGTAGTTTCTTCTGAATTGAATCATTCTTTTTAGAGAAAAAAGTTTAAATTTTGTTGGGTAGTTTTACTTTGTTTCCCCCTTATTTGCCAAATTTATATTCAAGATCCATATTGAAGGACTGTTTGGCACATATTTAAAGGGAAAGGCATGTCAGAAGTTTTTGCTAATGATTAATCCTATGTTTAAAGTGAGGAAAAATGATTTCAAAAGTGGTTTAATTTGCGGATACAGTTTTGTAGTACCAAAGGTCAATGGCTTTGCTACACCATGAAGGTAGCACAACACAAAGCTAACATCACTTGATTAGGGTCAAAGGTAACAGTGTTGGCTCTCCGAGTTTGTTGAGACTAATGTACTCTCTGGTTCATACTGATTCGTACTCTTCCAGTGTAGAGAACTTGACTCTTAAGGTAGAATGCACCTCGGGGACAGACATTCGGACTCTCAAACTTTTACAATTCTCCTCTGATATACCACATGTGGGGGTTCATTTTAAAGCTCTTGGTGAAAGAAAACTTTTCACCGGCTTAGTTTTTCGAAATTTGAAAATTGTTATTTTTCTCCACAGAGGAATATATGGTGGCCATTTTTAATTTCTAATATCAGTAAATCTTTGGTAATTTGTTTCTCTAGTACCAAAATTTGCACGGTGACCCCCTATTTTTATTCTTGATTTTGAAAGAGACTGATTGAAACATCCCTTGAGGAAAGTTAGAGCAAAAGTTTAATAAGTCTTTCACTTTCGAGGTGCATACTACCAAATTTATACATTCACTTTAAGCAGCAAAGTACTCAATGGCAAAATCTAGGGTTGTTAGTCCCCACGGACAAAGTCGGGGGGGACTTATAGATTGGGTCATGTCCGTCCGTCCGTGCGTCCGTCCGTCCGTCCGTTTACACAGATATCTCAGACATGCCCTGGTCAATTTCTTTCAAACTTTGCACAAGGATAGTACCCTACCCCATACAGATGCACGTCGATTTTTTTCAAAATGTGATCAAATTTGGCCGTGTTAGAGAACTTTTTAGTTTCCACCTCCATAGACTCTCATGTATAAGGCAGCTGTCCATAGACTCCCATGTATAAGGCAGTCCATAGACTCCCATGTATAAGTCAGCTCTGCATAGAATCCATGAATAAGGCCAAGTAAAATAAAAATTTAGTTTCTCATCGTATTCATATAGCAAAAAGGATGCGGTGACACAGTTTTTAGCCCCACGGATGAAGTCCAGGGGGCTTATAGATTGGGTCATGTCCCTCCATTGACGATGATATCTCAGATATTTTGACAAAATGTCACGTGACCTCGGTGACCTTGACCTCAAATATACATATTTGTCCATAACTCAGTAACCACAAGGGCTACACCCTTCATATATGGTATGATGGGACACCTTATGACGCCACATATTGTACCTCATTAATTATGCACATATCCAATTTTGAGCAAGCAAATAGAGCTAGAGGTCTGATTTTTGGTATATAGGGATAACTTAGCAATACAATTTTTTTGACAAAAAGTCACGTGACCTCGGTGACCTTTCACCTCAAATATACATATTTGTCCATGACTCAGTAACCACAAGTGCTACAACCTTCATAAATGGTATGATGGGACACCTTATGACGCTACATATTGTACCTCATTAATTACATGCATATCTAATTTTGAGCAAGCCAATATAGCTAGAGGTCTGATTTTTGGTATATAGGGATAACTTAGCAACACTATTTTTTTGACAAGATGTCACGTGACCTCAATGACCTTTGACCTGAAATATACATATTAGTCTATAACTTAGTAACCACAAGTGGTACACCCTTCATATTTGGTATGATGGAAGACCTTATGATGCCACATTCTGTACCTCATTAATTATGCACATATCTAATTCTGAGCAAGCCAATAGAGCTGGATGTCTGATTTTTCGTATATAGGGATAACTATAGAATAGAAATTTTTTGATCAATTTCATGTGACCTCTATGACCTTTTACCTAAAATATACGTTTTTGTCAAAAAATAAGTAACCACAAGTGCTATGTCCTTTATATTTAGTAGGATGGGCGACCTTATGACAACACATGCTTTACCTCATTGATTATGCATATATCTAATTCTGGGCAAGCGAATAGAGCTAGATGTCTGATTTTTGGCATATAGGGATTAAATAGCAATATTTTTTTTTTCAAAATGTCACGTGACCTCGATGACTTTTTACCTTGATTATACATATATATGCATAACTCAGTAACCACAAGTTCTATACCCTCCAATTTTGATAGGATATTAGACCTTAAGATGTCACATCTTGGACATCATTTATTATCCACATATGTATTTCTTGGCTGGCCAATACAGCTAGAGGTCTGATCTATTTTCCCAATTTAGAACCATAACTTAGACATGCCTCATGTGTTTCAAATTGGGAAAAACAACATAGACCTATGTGCCCATAGATCTTAACATATATACTCCAGTGATACTTCTTAAAGACCACATTTACCTGCCCTATCAAGACTAATACTCCCCTATTTCAAGTGGTGACTATGTCATTGTCAATGACTTGTTATTGTTATATCTGATGTTTTCTGTATATTTCAGTGAATATTTCAGTGCACAGAAAGTGATGCTACCCACAATGCTCCCTGATCTATGCAAACTGGCATCACATGTTCACCTGAAGCAAATTTCTCTTTTACATAAACAATTATTACATGTCTTAAGGCATTGCTTTCACTACTGTGCTTTCTAAATAACTTTCCACGTTGGTTATCGACGTCAATCCCTTTTCCACTTTGAGACAGCAATTTTATCTGCAGATATTTCTGACTGCCGCACACAATAATTTCAGTTAAACTTGGGGAATAATACACCGGTCAAATAGAGTGTGTGTGTTTTGGTTAGACAATTCTTGCCATATTGCTTAACATGAGAGGTACCGATACCGTGACTGTATATGTCACAATATGTTTTCACTTCACATGGAAACATAGTACGGTGCGTGGTAGGTGTACCGGTACAAGAATGAAGAATTGGTCAGAATCAGTAAACTAAAGTGTCATGTTTTGCATTGACATTCTTAATGTTTTTTTATTGAATTACATTACCCCTTGTCTATTGCAAGGTAAATGGAAACTGGAGAGTAAATTGCATGTTTCAACACCAGTTTCAGTAATCTTGCAAAAATAGCTGTGAAGTATATCATGTATTTAATTCAATTTTTACATGCTATGAGTAGTTTTGTCGTAAACAGTGATTAAGATTTTAAATTTTTCTTTGACAATATTCTATTTTCATTTCAGTCACATATTATCTTCTTGACCGTAAATCTCAGATAGTGCCCTGCATTTTCCAATCAAATCTTTTCCTTCACAATATCAAGATAACTTGTTTATAATTAGTTTTGTATGTATTAACAATGGAAATTCAAATTTTACAAAACAGTGGACATGAAATTCATTTCATAGGGTATTGAGTCAGATGTTCTCTTGCTCTACCAGGCTAAAATGTGTGTTCTGAATTCTTTTTTCAGCTGTTACTGAACCATGCCAGATAAGCCGAGCCGGTGTAAGAATTAACTCAATCAACAACTTGCTATGTGGACAGACTGAGCCACTTCAGGAGCATCTAAAACACCCTCACGTGACAGGTATTTGTAACATAACAACAACAAACAACATTTAATTTCCTTTCGTCATTGCTGCCGAACAGAGCTCCGCATCACGTGGCAATAACAGGTCTGACGATGAGATCAGACGTTGGGCTGATGTCAGTCTTGGCAAATGAAAGTATATACAGAGAATGCTAAACAGAATCTGTGGAGACAGCCTTGTTTACAAAAATATTGCTGAAAAGGGTCTACACAAGGGTTTAAACAGAACAGCTGATCAGTGCTACTGCAAGATAAAGGCACTTGTTAAAACTGAATTACAAAGAAGTTGTTGCCAGCAACAGACAGTATGACAGTACAACATCGTTATGTCAGGCATCTTGGTACAATGCTGTATGCTTGGCCATATACACCTTTTGAACTCAAGAGGGTGCATTAAGCCTGCTAAAACATCAAAACAAAGACTTAATTTTGTGAGTGTGGACACAAGCGGACTCAAACTATTAGTCCCCTGTGTTTGCAAATCACAAATAGTGTTGCAGAAACGTTTCCAAGATTCCCAGTCTGAACACAGTAACATTGTATTTGAGATTGGCAAGTACTGATTAGTTTTTGCATAGTTGATACTAATTTGCATAATTATTTGTTCAAAAATCATATTTTCTCAAAATAATATTATCATATCTAATGAGAATCTTCTTACATATGTTATTGAATCAATCATGGGGCAGTTGCTGAAGATTGCTTATTTACATATTTAGTGAACATTCCTTACTAGGGATGTTATAGATAGTGTTACAATATTGATGAAACTTGCAATATAGGTTGAAGATACTGTGATATAACAGTTATGAAAGAAATTTATTTTAGGGCTAATTTCCAATTTTTCAGTCAAACAAATGTTTCCTTCCAAAGCAATTACCAGAAATTTTTTTGACTTTTATGCGTACATGCAAGGATTTTTCATTCTGATTTGACTAAACCTCATGGTGAATTTTGCATAAGTGAATTTTTCTGGACAAATGTTTGACCAAAATATACTCTTCTCTGAAAGTTTTTGGCCGATAGTTTAAGTGTCTGATATCTGACTTCCTTCACCTTCAATCCCATTTGGAGCAAAGTGTCAGTGATGTTATTTTTGATGGTAATTTTAATTACTTATGATATGGAATGTTCTAGATATACCGGTAAGCAAAGAGTTGATGTTTGAATATTGATAGAAGAGACAATCTGCAATTGACTATTCAATTATTTGTCTTTGGTTTGTTCACAGATGGAAACTTTTGTGGTAGGCAACAAGCATATGGCACACTTCTTCACAAAAAGGCAGTAGAATGTTGGTTGATAGACAGACCTTGAGAGTATGTGTAACATCACAATTACATACATGCAGTTATACATTGTAGTCAATGACAATACGCAATATTGCCACTTTTCAAACTTCATATAATTTTTTATGAAAACACTAATTATCTTGGCAAACCAACAGTTACTTTAATTAGTTTCAGAATCTGTACTTTGTACTTTGCAATGATCCTATCAACGTTGAGTTCCAGGCAATAATGAATACACAAAACATGTTTTTACATATATATTGAATTGGTTTATCACAGTATTCCCACTATTGGTGCAGGACTTTTTGGCAAGTAAGAGGACATTATGTTACCTTTGGAATACAGCTAAATATTTGCCGGCTAGATTGTGTGATCTTGTAGAAAAATTGACGATTTAGTGCTATAAACCTCAATAATTATATTAGGTTTTATCCCAGCACATTCAAAATGACTTATTAATTATTCATTATTCAAGTTCAATTGAAAAAGAATATATAGCATACTTTTTTCCTAAGTTCTTACCTCAACCTTCACATGTCATTGATCACTTTTCTAACCATACAACTACCATCACATTTACATTTATTTTCATCTTTCAAAACTTCAGTTTCCTTTTGGACGTTGACAGTGCAGTTAAAAATAGAAATCATTTGTTGCAATGTCTGCCTGTAAGAGCTAGAGACCACTTTTCACACTCAATAAATTTCACTTTGACTTCTGTTGTGATCCCAGTAATTCCATACATCAAACCAATTATTCTGTATTTTTTCTTAGTGTTTTTTGGAAATGAATTGCAGTCAATTTCTCTAAGCCCACTTATTCATCGAAATGGAACAGTTCTTGTGTTTTTGACTATTATTAAACCTTATTGCAAACCCTGTTCTGTTATAGGGAATATCAGACTTTGAAATGTCAATTGGGTTAAGCCCAGAATCTGAATACAGTATTACAATCAATAGAACATGTGCAAATGTAGTCTCGGTTACCCAGACTGCTCTGCCTCTAGAGTCTGGGGAAATTCCATTCAAAAATCTCGGAGGAAGATGGTACAACACAGACAAGACCAATGTATCCTTGAACAACTGATCTGTGATATAATAGTTATGTTTTGAGACAAAGTCATGGATAATATGGCTTCAAGGTTCTGTAGACGTGACTTTTGAAATTCATCTTTAGTAAGTGTGAACGTATGACTTCTATGTCTTGGATCAGTTTACAGACAAGTATAAGACAACTGACCCGGGATATAAATGTCATATTTCACACTCATTACTTATGAAAGCCACTTCTTCATAACCTTTCATATGTCTCAGAAAATAATTATTATATCATAGATCAGTTGCTCCCAGGGTGCATAGCTCTTGTCTATGTCATGTCATCTTGCTCTTAGATTTTTTAATGGGATTTCCCAAGACTGAAGGGTTGGCCAGAAGAGAGTCCTGCAGAGCAGTCTGGGTAACTGAGACCAGTACAAATGCATATTGAAATCCATGTATTTTCCAATATGGGTTTGTGCACATCTGTTTGTTTGTACTGCCATCACCTATTTCCTGTGCCTTCTGAATATGTAGGACACTGCCTGTCTATGTTTTATATTCTTGAGTGCAAATGTATGGAAAATTTGTCACTGTCACATTTGCATTCCAAAATGCCAGAGAAGTGCATCATGTTCATCCTTCACAAGAGCTTTGATCCGAATAAATTGGAGAATTATCCAAAGCCTTACATCTAACTCTCTCACTTACGTTAGTGCAATGAAGTAAAAATACTCGTTTAGCCTGATATACACATCAAACTCTTACCTCCATATTTATCCAAAAGTTTCCTTATCTCACCAATGTAGCGTGTACTCATCCCTGACTCAGAATCACTGTCTGATATGTCAGTTGACTCTGACTCAGAACCACTCTCTGACTCAGAACCGGTCTTTGATAATTCAGATGCAGTATCACCACCTTCATCTACTGGTTTCATCTCAGATTCAGGTGATGCTGATCCATGCCCATCACCTGCTGTACAATGCATTCATACGTTATTTTCAATACTGCTGTTGAGTGACAGTGAAAACAATGCAATATGTGTATAGTCTGCCCTTTGATTGTATCTGTGACACAGTATACACATATTGACTGTCCATGAGGGCAACAGCATACGTCTGTACCCCGAGGGACTGTGAGTCACCCCCAAAAACAGACTGTTTCCCGAGGCCGTAGGCCAGTCAATATGTGTTTTATAACACACCTCATCCATAGCCATGCATGAGAACGTACTATACACAAAACTTGTCGCATGAATGATGTATATGATGAAGTGGTTCGGCAAAAAAAAAAAAACGTTTTTCCCGACAGGGTTGCAATACTTCTGCAAAACGTTCAATGCACCTTTGATTATCGTTTCCGTTTGTTTCGAGTCCTTGTTGGAAACCAGAGCATTCAGTTCTTCAGAAAGTCGGATAAACCGAGAAATTTCTCGACTATCGTTTCGCTCGTCCGCAGATGACATCTTTGTTTACATTCCAGTTCGCTCATGCGCCAATGTTTTTTTGACGTCAGCGGGCATCATTTTTCGGAACTGATGCCTGGCAGGCAACAGTTCTGACAAATGATGCCTGGTGACGTCGTTTACATGGATCAGCACAAAAAGAACGCATCCCACGTGACTATCAATTGGTGAATTAGAACACAGACTGCGGATGAGGTGTGTTATAATGTCCAATATTGCCTGTGTGCAAATATATTTAGTAACAAACCTGTCTACACTAACAGCCCCTTACTGACTCAGAGCCTTAGTAGGCATGGCATACCATGTTCCCGATAAAACTGCTAATTTGCCATTCATTGCCTTTACTTGCCAACAGAATTTGTAAATGCATGTGTATAAGTCAGTCAGCATATTGTTGGCAAAGCAAATATCATAAGCAGTTTGAATATTAACTCTACTCTAATGCTGCTTGCAACATACACAATGTGTTGATTGTGTAATTATACAATACAATATTGCATACAAACAAAAATGATATTCAACTTTATCTATAAAAGAAACATCTCGATTAAAAAATTCATCAAAATATGGAGGTCTTAGTATGTTTCGTTGAATATGAGGTGAAGACTTCATAATGGTCTTTAATCGAAGTTTACAACTTTCTTTTGCACAGACACACTTGCTTTATGATTGAAATTAGTTTTTATTACAAAAGATGTATTTTACTGTGAAAGTTATGGAAATTTGTTTTTAGATAGAAAATGTAGATCTGACAATTAATAGAAGTAGAGTCAAAACTACAGTGCTCTGAGACACGATGCAATACACTTAAAATTCCTTGTGTTTTGCTCAGCCCCATGTTTTGAAACATTTGTTGAACTTTTCAATATCCTTGCACACAAATTGGTGACTCTACCTCTACTTTGTGACCCGTAAATGGCAATAACCCAAACTCTTGCATAAAAAGTGGTGAATCTCCCCTTATTAATTCAGTCTAGACCCTTTAAATGTGTGTCTTTTATTATTCATACACCTAGTGTTGTCTAATGCAGCTTGCTGTGGTTGTAAGGCAGCCACCAAGGTCACCTATGGGATACAAATGTAAAATAAATTCTACATAATAACCATGATCTCACCAGTCTTTCCATCAGATTTCTTTGCACTCTCTTCATCACTGCCAAGACCCATTGACAAGCCTTCTGAAATCTGCTCAAGAATCTTCTCAGGCAATAATGGTGTACATGTAGCCCTATCTACTTTAGTCACATCACTTTGTCTAACTTTAGATTTTAATTCCTTAATGCTAACAAGCTGACTGGTTATTATAGTATCTGCCTTTGATAATTCTTGCTGCTTTCTCTGATATAGATCTTGTGCTGCTGCTTCACCCTGTTTAGCCTTTTCAAGTTGTATCGATTGACTTTTTATTTCTTCACTTGCCGTAGCAAGCTCACTTTGCTGCTTTACAACTTCCTTTTCTGCATTTTCAAGTTGTTGTTCTAGGCTACTTTTTTCCTGCATTGCTTTTGATAATTTATTTTGAACCTGTTTAGAATCTAAGGTAGCTTTTGTGCATGCCCTTTCTGCTCTTTTAAGATTCTCTTTTTCTGTATTTAACAAACCCTGTAAAATTAAGACTTCCTGTTTAGCATTTTCTAGTTGCATCTCTAGACTGCTCTTGTCTTGCATAGATTTTTCTAGTTTATTTTGCAAATCTGTAGACTTTGCTGTATTTTCTCTCTTCAGCTGCCTTACCCTATTTTCTACTGTTGATAAATTCCCCCTTAATTTAGTGATTTCCTCTTCCCTATATTTCAGTACAAGTTTTAATGCTTCTTGCCAGTCTGTCTGATCTAACTTTAATGACCTTTGACCTTTCTGATCTACCAGTGTGTGACTGACTTTATATGGAATCAAACTCCTAGCACTCAGACTATAGGGTTTAGCTGATGATTTGATGTACAGTGGTGCTCTGCCGTGTTTGAGAAATTGATCTGCCAGACCTGCAAAAAGAAGACGTGTTTAGTCAATGAATGCGCATGACAAAATGCTTATCCTACCAAATCAAAGTGAAGGGAATACAGTTTATTGCCACCTTTCAAATTTGTTACTGAGTCAGCTGCATCTTACCATACAAATCATGTGTTTCACAGTCAATGTCAGTGACAAAGAACTCTCTAACTCCCAGCACTGACAAGATCTCCTGTCTGGTGGATAGGATGTGTTGAATCTTCTCTGTCATCTTAACCATGAATTGTATGAAGTCCCACTGATCTCCTCTCAGTGCTGTGTAGTTGTCAACATTGAATATGGTAGGTAGGTACATCTCAGCAGATGGAAGGAGTCTGTAGGCTTTGATGGCTTTGAAAACTAGTAATTGTGTATCTGTAATATGTAGAAAAGCAGTGCTGTAAAGTTCAAGTCCAAGATAGAAGCTTACTTGTGTAGCTATAAACGCAGCAATCTACAGTAGCAGTTTTAGGATTAGATAATACAGTTTTGAATTATGACTTTAGTGAAGAAGACAATGTTAATACTCTTTATAAAGTTAAATTTTAAAACATTCATTTTCAAGTGTTCTCACATAATTTTTATATGGTAGGGTGTCTTAATTCTCCATAAAAATTGAAATTGATTTACCCACAATCCCTCTTTTGCGAGATTGTGATTTGAAAAAATCTAAAATTTTGGTTGCAAGCTTTCCCTAAATATTTCTTACCTAAGTGTTGGATTTGACATTTCTTCAAATGATACAACAATAATTCATCATTATGAGTGTACATTCACTTTTATCTTGATATGATTGCTAAAAAACATGTTTTTTAGCAATCATATCAAGATAAAAGTGAATGTACACTGATAATGATGAAAGTTTAATGTAAGTCTAAAATTGCAGGTAGATGTATAAAGATTTCATGTAGATGAAATATAGTCGATGATGCCAAAATCCTGGTATATTTGAAAATTTGTGAATGAATTTTGTTAATCTATTTTTATTGTAAATTGCATTTATTGTAAATGAATTTGGTCAAGTAGGTAATTCATTTTCATCGGTACATAAAGTGTGTTTGAAAAGGGCACTGCGGAAGCATAAGATCTTGTCCAACCTGTTACTCCAGATTTGTCACCAGCTGCAAGCACTGCTTCTTCAAGCCTTGGCCCCGTGAAGTGTGGCTCTTTAGACTATATAATACAGCACAAAGAAAAGGATTTTATGGCTTTGCACGATTGGTGACAACTTGAAATTTATAAATATGGCAATATGAAAATTTGCCAAAAGTGAAAATTGCATGTATGAGCTATTAAATGAAAGTCATATATATGTCTAACAGAAAGGTTCTTTTTAATTGAACAAAAAGTAAAGTTACAAATCTCTTTTATTCATGCAATTGAAATAATTTACTCTTGATTTACTGCACCTATTCGTCCATTAGTCAAAACAAAGTTTAATAAGACTGTTTGGCATATAGACCAATGGAATACGTTGGAGTAAATTCTGATAAATCTATCTATTATTATGATTCAAACTGTTTAATGCATGGTAAGCACCATATAATGATATCACGTATAAAAGCATCCATAACAAAAATCGCATTGTGATACTCAAACTGACATGCTCAACTTCACTGTCCTTCATAATGGTATCAATGTCTGACGCTCTCCCCCGGCTTTCTCTTTGCACCGTTCCAAATGTTTGTAGTTCCACCAAACGTCCATGATTGAGATCACTGTCACGTGCTATATGCAGTTGCGCCCTTGGTTTAGCAAACTGACCACTCACATTAGGTATTCCGTATCCTAAGGGGTAAATTAGATTACTGACAGTAATGAGTTTTGTCACCTTTAACATTATCTTGACCACCAAATGTCTTTCAAACACTGACATTATCGATGTATCTGCCTATTTTTATCTCATTAGCAGAAAAATCCTAAATTACTTTTACGCATTTAGTAATCTGAACAAAATATCATGCATTGACTCGATTGTGGTGCAGCTCTTAATATGTGATCACAATCATTGTTTTAAACTTACTTTGGCAGAAAAAGTGGTCAATGGCATCAAACTGTCGCTGGTTATAGGTGGCTTTGAGATTCAGTGGAATGTTGAATCTCTTAGCCAGCTCTCTCATCTCGTCAGTTATCAGCAATGTTTCAAATGCCTTGGCAAATCTACCATTGTGACAGGCTGACTTGAATCTGTAGAGGTAGAGTATACCAAGGAAATCGACCACCATTCCTAGGCAGCTCCTATTTATGTTTTTGATATTGTGGGGCCCAAGCTTTTGCCTTTTGATTATTCTTCTGACTTCCGTGCTGTCATCATTAACTACTCTCATTGCATTTACATCAAACAGCTCTAGACATCTTTGCACTGCGTCATCTATTTCCTCTACGCTTCTCTTTATTGTCACAATCCTGGATTCATCATTAGGATGCTGTCTTGACAGCGCCTTTAACTGATCCATCAGTTTTTGTCGATGCAGGTTACAATTGTGGACGTCCAAGGTAATATCAACATCAAGACCTAATGGACAAAGTAAACAATAACCGTATTGAGCAAACAGGTTCCTTACTAAAATATAAGACATGCTACATATATTGAACTTTTAGAATGAAAGCGAATGTCAACATCTCTTTTGACAATTATTGTTAATAAATATTATAAAAACTCACACTGTATATTTCAGTTTCAGGTGCTCGCAGTTTAATAAAAACTGTGAGTTGATTTGCTGATAATTTAGCTTACGTACCTTCTGAAACTGTTAACTGTTCAGTAAACAAAGCAGTTAATCTTTCATAGCTCTTCTCTATCTCCCCGCTTTTGGTGAACGTATCCTTTAGCGTACTGGCACGCTTGTATTCCTCAGCAGCATTGTTGACTACTTGCATTATCTTTTCACTCCAGCCCGTATCACCTTCCACCAGACATTGGGTTCTTTTATTTTTTAAGAAGTCATTAATGTAGTAACCAAGTTGAGATTTGCCATTCAGGAAGGTTGGCACACCTACTGCTATGCTCTCTAAGCCAAAAAATCCATAGTCCATCTTACATTGTGGAAGAAGACACACGTGACACTGACGCAACATGGATATCAAACCATTAATGGTACAATCTGCGTTGGTTTTCACTGTTACTGGAGCTCCCTTAAGTTTTGTGTACGCATATCTCTTTACATTCTCAGCGTATTGTTCTGCAACACCAGCTATATTCCATGTGACCTTTCTGATTTCACTTCCTTTTAGGTTGGATGCAATATCATGAACAGCTGCTGCTACTCCATCATACTCACTCAGTGCTTCCTCGATGTTAAAGCTTATTTCACCATAAGATAGTATGACGAGTTGTATTATGTCATCTGGTTCCGTTACTTGCTGTTGGTTGTACCTCTCTCCAGTCTTTGGTAAGAGTAAAATGTGAGGAATTATTTCTTCAAGTGCCCTGTATGCATTCTTGAAGAAATGATACATGCTGGGACCAATGGACACCATTGCATCCGCTTCAGCAGCCATTCTAAGCATATTACCTTCTAGCTTGCTTTGATCTCTTATTGGTACGTTCGCTCGAAGATCAGGATGGAGTGCGTTCATTTGGTAAAGTTTTGCATCAGGAAACAGAGTCTTGCGGATGTTAGCAGCAGCAGCTGCAGTGAATGGGGCATACCCGATGACGTATTTGATGTTTTCAAGTTTCTGCAGATCTGTGTAGTAACTTCTGTGGCAGTGCAGCCAGCGAATGTTAACAGGATCATCTTCAGCATCAAGGTACTCAAGTCTTTTACCCGGTATCAAAGTTATACCAGCTTCTCCTGCATCTCTGACCTGTGCTTCACTAACAGTGACATCAAGCACAGTAGCGAAACCTTCCAACGCTCCCTCTTGTCTTGAGCAGAAATCTTTGAACAGATTTCTGTGAAATTCTGGAAGACCGTATTTTTCGGTATCCCAAGAATCAAAGATGACAAGTGCTTTTCCCATGCTTTCTGTTTGTGCTTCATCTTGCCGCTGACTTTTATTGCCCTCAAATGCATCACTAGCAGCCATGGTGCAAAACTGAAAGAGAACAGAATTGCGACCATATCCAGAGGGTTGCCAGGAAGGATGTTGGAATTTCAACCTCTATCCCAAAATGTCCAAATATATATTAGAATGTAGTTACATTTTCAAGCAATAAAAGTAAGTTAAGAGTAGGTTTTTGTGATTCATACTAGCAGCAATTTTCATCACTCACTTTGAAAGACATTAATTAGATTAAGCAATTAATATAGACTTAAATGTAAATCTGTAGTCACTGTTTTAAACCCTCTTTGAATATTTCGATATTAATAACGAGCTACTACATGTTTGTGCATAAGCGCTGTCTTTCCTCCAGCATAATCTTGGAAGCAAAGAGTTTTCCGGAGCGTTCCAACTTTTCAGTAAATCTTGTCAGCAAATGAAAATTGGCCTTTTTTTCTCAAGTTCGAAAATCAAGTAGCCTGCTAGTAATAATTGTAGAAATGATCCATAAAAGAAATCTTCATGTACAATTATCTCTCCTTGAAGATATGGTTTTATATTTTCAAGGCTGTAAAACACATAATCCTTAACAGATAACTTTTGAGTGATTCTTATACTTAAGACAAGAATACATAAATTAGAAAATTGTCTTTCACTTTCATGATAACGTTAAAACCAAATTTATATTTAATGTTGCTATCAAAATTATATGTAACGTACTGGTTGGAAGGATATTATCAGCGATTAGAGATTAAATCATAACACAGAATGCACAGAAAATAAATATTGTCAAATGATTAGATGTTCGACTTAGAGGTATATTTCTAGCATTCAACATACCGAAAATTATTGGTTATAATGTAGTGTCTGAATACACAACTTATCGTCTGCTTTCGGGTAATTCCATGCACATTTTGATAAACTCTGCCAAAACTAGTGATTTGATATGATATAACATTTAATTCGCATGCTCGCTGAACATGTAGTGTTCAGCGTTATACCAAACCGGCCATTGCTAAAAAATCCACTAGGGCAAGATTTCGTCGCCCAATAAACGTAACCGTAGTCAATAAAATCATAGGTATTGATTGACTAAAAGGTCGCTGTTGATAACCTTTTAAGTTTTCTTTCAGCAACCTACCAGAGATAAATTTTGCATTTATGACTTTAAAGGTGATAGTTCACCTGTCTGTCACGGACTGTGGTAACACAGCTTTGATGACAGCAGTTTTCATTCCAGAATACTTAGACACATTTCGTTGATATAGGAGAGAAATAGAAACCTTTTTAGAATGTACAATAATTTGTTTGACTTACAAAGTTTTAAATAATATGGCTCCTTCGTACCTAAGAGAGCTTTTACATATTCGCTCTTCTGGCCGCACTCTTCGCTCTTTTACAGATGGAGCTTATACACTTTATCAGCCTATTGTTAACACGGCTTTTTATGGAGACAGGTCATTTTCTACAGGTGCTCCACGGTTGTGGAACAGGCTGCCCATTTTACTCCGTTGCAGTGAGAATTTTAACATTTTTAAATCAAACCTTAAAACTTTTTTATTCACCGAATGACTTTTTATCATACAACATTTTAAATGCCCTTTTCACTTTTTATCAAGTTATGTACAGCGCTTTGAGATGTGTTTACATGGAAAGCGTTTTTTCAAGAAATAAATATTATTATTATTATTAAATAGGAATGTCAACAAGGAGGAAACTATATTCTCCATTCTGACTTGGAATTGTAAATCGTCATTTTAGTAAGGGTAATGTTTTGGTATTTGAAAATAATTATGATAATAAAACATACCGGCTACCGTAAAAGCAGCCACTTGACAGTTAAAGGCTTAATAATTGTCAAGCTCTCAGTCACAGCATTTGGCAAATCGCCATAAACATATCATTATTGGAATCAATCGTAGCTCTGACAATGCTCTCA
>LD342678.1:58667-101102 GCA_001465055.1 Ptychodera flava
GCGCGTGACAGTGCGTCGCGTATTGCTCAGTTCTGGGGCCCAGTTGTCGTTCGCTCCGAAAATTTTCACAAATTTTGACGGTTTTCTCCAGTTCGTTGATAATATAATGGAAATAACAGACTCCACTCTGACCATTAACGTTTTTTTTATGGGCGCGAGCTCGAGGAAAGCCAAATTAACGGGCTCGGCAAGCCTCGCCCGTTAATTTTTGGCTTTCCTCTCGCCCTTGCCCACAAATAAACGTTAATGGTCAGCGCGTCGCCCGTTATTTCTATATTACATATTTAATTTTTCTAAGCTAAAGCACAACTTTAGAGCCATGATAATTTAATCCAATTCACGTCATATTACAACTTCCAACGTTTCGCCTGTCATAGTGATCGTCATCTTTACGCAAGCTTTTCGTCGTTTTAATTGTTGGAGTCTGCAGATTTGTTTCTGCCTCAGTGATTTTATGTTTATACATCGACAAGGTAAATGAACAAGCGACCTGGCGGCCGATATAGCTCACGGAATTATGTAGAGAATAACTATTTTTAACACACGTGTTGGTGGAGAAGGTGGAAATCTTTGATAGCTCATTTAAGTGGCCTGACAACAAATGACAAAATAGCTGCAAATACACAATTGAAGACGTCATCATACGTTGAACGTATTACATTAAGATCATGCCGCATAACATTAGACGAGCAGCTTTTGAGAGAGACATTGCTGGACTAAAAATTGCAAAAAGGGCACCCCAAAAACAAAATTGCAGATTTTATCGTGATTTCAATATATCACATTTTGCATACCAAAAAATAATTTGCCAAATATCAAGCTTAAGCTGTCAGATAGACGATTTTGGTGAAATAATTTTTTTACAAAAAATGACAAAAATTGCCCTTTTAGTACAAATTTGCATATTTCTGCTCAGTTTGAACAAATCTGAAAATAGGTCTTTCTTGGAACCTATAAACCAAATATTAAAGCTGTAGTTTTGAAGAAGAAAATGATTTCAATGAAATACAAAGATTGTGAGATCGCATAGAGACCGTCAGCGACGACATAGTTTACGTATGTATACAGTGCAATCGTGCGTCATGTAAGTCCAGTCGAGTTTGTGTCCCTTTCTTTGCCAGACGTGCATTGATAGTCTGATTAATTACTGTAATAAGTGAAATGCTTAGCGAACTACAAGTGTAATGGCGTATCGCGTTTTTTGATTACTCACATGATTTTCAGTTAGTCAGTAAAAGAAAACCATTAACACACGTTCCAGCGATAACACAAAACGGGATGTTTTGATTCATGAAAACTAGTCGGATCTCTGTGTCCCGATTTATAAGGGATCGTTGCGTTTAAATGTCGGTTGCGTTTATTGTATTATTTAACAGTTGTATCAGCGGATGTGATAGTGTATATTAATTGTGGAGGCTTTGCAAGGCTTTGGAGAAATCGTGATTTTACGTCATGGTCGTTCGTATGTAACGCTCGTGTCATAGTAACACCTAAAATTGTGAGCCGGTGATTTTGTGTACCGTTTTATCGGCAGATACAAGTTAGATGAGTGCATTTGTATTGTATATTTGTATTTAATGTATGGTAGGTGAAGTCAGGAATTCAGATTTGAAATTTGTTGCAAAATTCACGGTCAGTCCTGCAGAAAAAAATATTTAAACAATCGCATCGGAGAGAGCAAGTATATGAACCGGAAGTACAGAATAAGTGGCGCAAGTTTCATCTTAGCCTCCCAAGTGTGCCAAAATGCATTGTATTTCATATGATATCAATTAATACTGAAGAAATAGTATTTAGAACCACTCTTCTTTGATACGAAGAAGTTGTATTCAGCACACACTGAATTTAAGGCCTGCGATGCGAGATTTTGCTCAGCTGGCCGTTAATTGGATTTGTTTATCAATAGGTATGCAAACACAACGTAGTTTATTCCAAGCTAGTTTGTCCACAGGAAATACCGTAGCTTCCTAACCTGTTTCTCTACTGTCTATGGTTTGAGCATGTAAATTTTGATTCAAGCTAAAATTACTTCTTATTATGATGACTTGACAGTCAATAATGGTATTTTCAGACTCTGTTTCAACGTCCCTCCCCTGTAGGTCCATACTTAATATTGTCACGTGCAGACATTTACACATCTGAGGGGATACTGAAATGACTCTTGCAGAAATAATTAAATTTTAGAGATGTCTTACTAACATTTATCAATTTGATATTAAGTAAAGTAGCGGAAAAATGGAGATTCGATTTAACTAAATCTGTGATATAAATGACAAACTTTTCTTATTTCAACTGGTGTCTTTCAATAAATGCACACGTTCAATGTACTGTTATATGGATTAGAAATTATATATCTACACACTTTTTATTATATTTGCTTTTACGCGTATTGCGTAAACGGATTCAGGTGGATAACTGGTATTTGCGAGATCCTTCTTGCATAAACTCCCTGTGAAAAATTGCCTAGTAAATACAAACTATGAAATATCTCTGTTACAAAACTGGGGAATTCAAAATTGCTTTGTACAATACTCAATATTCGTAATTCATTCCACTTTTTGTGCAAGAACAGTACCCGTCTTCATTTGGTTTAAATTAATCTGATATAATAAACTATGGTTTCTATTTTGAAAACGTCAGTGTTTCTACATTCAAAGGGAAAATTAGACAGATGAGGTAAGATGTAGCAATCAACAACAAAGGCATTATCAATATCATATATAATAATACGAAACGTGAAATACTTTTTATCTTTGACCTGGGGCAGTTTAAAATCGTCTGATTATAGATTTAGACACAAATATATAGTGTTTGGCAATTCGATGTTACGTTGTTGTCGCTAAAATATGGTGTCTTCCCTAACCCTGAAGACAGTATCTTGTAGTCAGTGCTTGTGAAACAATGTCATCTCGAGCATCACCTCAGGGGTTAAACACGCTATTTTCCTATATCGAATTAAGAATTTGACGTCAAAACAAACCCAAAAATCCAAATCATGCAAGGAACCTTCACTATCACTGATACTTTAGTTTAAGGTGACCTAATCTATAAGAATCAGTCCATACAAACTCCGTCTGCTGATACAAAATATTTGCCAGTAACAATGCACTTGCGCAAGGCGGTCAAAGTAAGAACATTACGACAATTTAGTCGTTTGGCCGAGTAGTGTATAATACCTTGTTGAGCCGAATCCATTCGTGATTTTTTCTAGTTAAAAGTTATCAAACCATTTGTTTGAGAAAGGTATTTTTGCACTGTACTGATATTTGGTTGTCAAATTTAAATTAATTGTTCTCATTCAAACGATAGTCATGACTGCTTCTTTGATTTAGCTAACTCTGTTGCGTTGATTAAGTCGGGTAGAAGCATGAGTACATGATTAAGAAAAGGTCACAATGATAACCTGCTCTGTTTGCACTTCCAGCCAAGCGAAGATAAAGTTAAAATTAATGGCAGGACGCGGAGCTGGGTCAAAAGTAGCATTTATTGGGTCAAGGTTCACAAGGGACACTGTCGATAAGACCCCAGCAACAGGAGTTTATTATTATAACGAAGTAATCGTATCAAACAGCTACGGATCTGAAACTAAATTTGATATGAGTGTCATTATTGTAGGACAAATCGGGTTTATAATGAAGCAAAATCATTTGCAATGTTTATATAGCAACATTCATGCAGGAAAGTTATTTGATTAACATTTTAGTGTGACTTTACAATTTGTTATAACTAAATAGGCATTTTAAAGCTCTACTGATTTGAGCTGCAAGTGCCCGTTTGGAATTATGCATACTTACGTACTCCACACACAGACATTGAAATCTCAGATATTTTTAATATTAAATAAATCACTTTTTATTTTTATGGGGAACATATAAAAACACCTTGCAGAACTTTTATTTTGTGCTTTTTTGTTTTCTAAATGTATTTTTCAAATTGTTCAAACATTTAGTATATGTAAAGCCACATAGGAAGCTGATTACATTGAATAATCCGGACTCAATCTCAACCCAGGCTAGTTATGGCATTACCCTTTTTAAAGCCTTTATTACAGGCAAGCTAAAGGCCTGGGGTAAACAATTACATCGAAGATCAAGTTTTATACTGAAACATATTTTATTTCAACTCTGCTGTTGGCATTTCTTAGGCTATCGTGTAATATTGGTCTCAATACTGTGACCAATAAAACTCAATTTGGCAAATCCCATTTATTTTGATGTATTTGTTACTGGTTCTGCCATTCACAGTTATCTATGAAAATTATTGTTGTATTTATGAAGGTCACGCCAATCAAAATATGAATGTGTACTGTGCATAGCATTGACCTAATCTATTCCAATAGTTATATCTTTAACATTATGGTATAATTTTCATATTTCTTTGCTAGGAACGAGCATTTATTAAAATTTTGAGTGAAGAAAATCCTTTCCCGCCATTGCAATCGTACAATGCCAACAGGGAGGATGAAGTGGCGTTTGTGGTTATGCAAAGAGAAACAATTTGGAACATGTTTATGCAATGGTTAATATTGCATTGGGCCGTATGATTAATCAACGCAAACTGTTAACATTTTTAGGTAACAGACTATATCCATTAATTTTACTGTAATACGAGCCTAGTTAAGGGCAGGGCTTGCTCTAATTTTCCTCGAACTTTTAAATCATTGTTTTACGAAATCGAGAATAAACATCTGAAGATCACTGTGCAAACTTTGGTGCTATGTGTCCGATATCAGCGGTAATTGATATTTAAAATGGCCGCCATCCCTGTGTTAACTCTATCGGGATTTTGAAACAAAACAATCCCACAAAAGTGGTAGATCAGAAAAGTGATTTAAACTTTGCAGAGTTTCGATATCTGTGCCCGAGCTGCATTCTACAGGCCATATGCATGTACTTCACCATATATGATGCATATTGGCCATGACAACTACTTGCGCGATGTTGCAACTCTTTATATCTATATCAATTGCAAAAATTTTCTGAGCTTGTTCTCTCTTAAAACAAGGAGACATGAAGAATTCGTGTAAAAGTTAAACTCTTATCTTCTTCATTTCCCTGCCAGTAAGAAATATCTATGTATAAGTTGATGCCAGATATCGTTACTTTGAAAGGCGGATATTTACAACCGACTTCAGAAGACGATAGTAAAGACGAAAGCAATATCAATTGACAGAAAATTCCTACCTTGCTTAGAGGTGATATTTTGAAGACTGTAATTACATACCTCTCAAAATGACTTGTAGTGTTGAACTTGATGTAGTTATTTAAACCAAGTATCTGCCGTTAATTTGTCGTAGTGCCTGGAATTTCATGAAAATCAATATGGCTGACCACCAAGCGGAACAATGCCCAATGTAAGTATCGTAGGTGCGGTCAATGAACAAAGTCCATGCATACCTTAATGTTCTTTGCCTAGTCACCCGACGAACTCACGCCATGGTAACTGATACGATGATTTTAGAGGTAAACGCACTTGTCTGACAGGTCGACCATGGCAAAATGACTTGGTGTAGTATACAGACTGTAACTGCAAATAACTTATAATTTTCAGAAGCTGGACAAAAATTTTGGTGAGGGTGAAAGATATTTTACTTCATCCCAATTTTGCAGTATTTCAAGCAATATCTATCGGAAATCATGGCTTGCCAGCAACAACATATAAACCTAAACGAAATGCGAGTATATGCTTTGCCAGTAACACGGTCATGAAAATGCTTCCTTTTTACCCTATACTATTTTGAGAATTTTGATGCTTTGACTTTTGACCTGGATTTAAAGGTCATAAAAGTCTAAGATGGGGTCCGAAAATAACAGGATTTTAGGTCTAAAATGGGCCCTGGGTCTTTTACATGCGGCTACAAATCCCTACCACTTCTCTGAACAAGTAATCCCCCGGGAGTACAGTTACATCTGACATGTGCATGATAGGATTATCGAGTGTAGCAGCGCCACCAACCGTTGCATTTAATTATTCGGTTTGCATGGTCCACTTCATAACTATTATGCTTTTGATAACCAAATGACTTTACGAAAAAATGAACAATGACAGTGGAACAAACAGGAATACACAGTAAAAACGTTGCCCTTTATGGAACTAGCTATTCCCGTCCTATCTCTACCAGTCAATGACTCTCATGTTTGTTGTTATGTAGCCAAAGTCCCTCTATGTTCACTTCCCTTGCCTTGTACATGTAGATTAGTTCAACCCTCTGAAAGTTTCAGCCAGCAATGATTTGTTGAGAGTAAGTGGTCTAGATATAATCAAAGGATTTAGCAGCAAGTTACACTTTTGCTTTTGTCATAAGTTCATGTTTCAAACACAGGTAAATTTTGGCATCACTATACAACTGATGATAAAATCAGTGCTTCTTGAAGGGAGTTTAGGTTTCAAGGAACAATGTGTTGATGCATAGCACATTCCAACTTCTATTTGGTGAAAGTGGTAAACCATTGATGATATTAGCCTGGATGTAATGCTGCTTCCCTGGGCCCTGAATGGGAGATCAAACAAGACTCTAATCTAGAAATGTTGGAAATTCTACACGCTATGTTGCTTCTGTGTACAGTTGCTACAACATTGATCTTGTGTTCCCTATTCAGCTCCAAAATGCATGTGTGAACTTTCATACACGTCAGAAGATGTATTAAGATCTGATGTTGTTGTAATTCGAGCATGTATAAATCACAGTCATTACCGAAAATAATTACTTACAACAATGTTCCAAACCTATGGTAACCTCCTATCATCCATGAATAATGAACAGTTAAATTATTTCGAATTATTTGATTATCTTTGATTTTGAAGACAAACAGCTACTGCCCTAAGTAAGGAATAAATCATTAGTGGCCTACGTCACAGACGTGATGCTGCAGCTTCATATATTAACAAAGTTATATGTACAATTGAAGATATCTCAACATATTAATGGACAGTGCTTAACGATAATAATAAAGAGTACTATTCACCTATAAGGGTAACGAGAACATGCACAGAAGTTGTTCCCCCGCTTAATGAATTTGTAAGTGCCAAAATGAATCGCCAGTTGAGAAGCAGGGGATTGGTTTGCTCGATGTGTTGTGGGTGGAAATGGACCTAATTGCCATCGAAATCTGTCGATGTCAAAAGGCTTTACATTGTTCAAAAAGTTTGTATCTCGATCAACAGCAAAGTTTCAACTTAAAGTAGTACCGAGCCAAAAAAAAACCATGACGTCGTAAAATGCAGACGGAAACAGACACTATGTCTTTCAGCACGATCTGATACATATAATAAGAATGACAATTATTTGCAGTGAAATAATTTAAGAATACCTGACCAGAGAGACACATTGTTCGTGACGTATGCCTACAGAGTGCAATGCTGTGCTGATGGCTATTGTCGGAACACAGCGAGCACAAACAAATAGAGTTTCGACAAATATCGCGTCAGCTTACCCAATCGCTGCTCTTTTCGGGAGCGAAATCAAATAATGAAACAGGAACAGACGATAGGGTAGAAGGTGAGTGGGTATCGGGGTTAAAATCCGGGTCATGGGTCTCTTCATTTCAATTCCTGTCAAAGATTCCCAGCCCAGCTAGTTTAAGTTTGTCGATATTATATTCCAACAAGTATTGATAGCTGGTACTCAACTTGTTATCCTCTCTGAGCTGCAGTTATCGAACGATGCAAAATAATTTTACTTTTTCAAGAGCTCGTATTTTATTGATTAATAAGTATGATTATACTCACAGGAATACTTATAAAAGATACATGTATTAAAATATCGGTCTTTATCCAGTGTTTTATTCCCCTTTTATTTGACGTCTTTTTTCCTTCTTGCCTCTAACAACTTCTTATTTTTTACATATTCTCTCAAGTGAATTTGAAATTTATGTTTTTAGACTGACGATTGATTGAGTATTTTCATTTCACGTTGTTAATAACGTTCGAGACCACATGATATGCGAGTAAATTAAATAAGAGAATGGCATTAGATATGAAAGATTGTACAGACGAAGCCTAAAAGACGACAACAAATGATACCTCGGATCTCTGAATGGCCCATTCATTATATTACAAACGGGCGTGGCTGACAATTGTAAAGTTGGTTTCCTAGTGAGAAACGTAACACAGTCTATCGCAAAATTTAGAAACATTTTATTTTGACTTGCCGACATTGTGAATAGCAGGTAGGTGCTCTAAAGGAACCTAGAGCGTAGGAAAATTATTGGACATTTATATTCAATCACGCAAATAAATTTCAAAAGTGACGATTTGTCAATATTTGACATCTAAACGTAGCCACTGTACCTCAAGAGACTATGATTAAGGAATATGACTCCGTAGCCAAGACCTTTATTTAAAATAACCAATCATTGGTCAGCGTATGGGCACAACTTGTATGAAATCTGTTTTTATAAAAATGTTGTTTGCAACTTCCCTTTCGAGAGGCCTTGACATAGATAAAATGTTTCATAGTTATTTTAATTATAATACCATCTTTTGGCTGTAACTTCTTTTCCTGTCAGTTGTCCATTTGCTATTTAATCATCAACCATGGGCCCAGGCATCAGAATTATCAAGATATTAATTAATGGTGGTGAAAGTTTAAAGAAATAAAATTACATATTCATAATATGAACTTAAGATTTTCATAATCAGTACTTTTGCAAACACGTTTTCAGTAATCCAAAGGAAAGTACAAGGAAGGATATATATCTGTGAGATTCTACAACTCTGTATAGGTTCAAAGTCAAATATTTCATTTCCGATGAAATCCACCTTAAACTGATTTAAATGCCGAAATAAATTTTCATATTTCCCCAGTCATGTGTATTAAAGTATTGTGTGTATTTATGTTCTCGGCCAACGATTTATAGAATGTCTGCATTCCTTTATATATGAAATATGTTCAAGCGAGCAATGAACTTTAAAATCAAACTTCACTGTTGCATAAACCGGCACTCGGACTGAAACCTTTGTAAGATGTCGACGAGGTCAGTGACTGTTGACCTCTCGGCTGGTATCTCCATCCAGCATGACGTCATCAGTTGATAGCTGTAAAAGAAGAAAAATTTGGGTAGCTTTCAAAAGACAACGTGACTTTCAACAAACGGCAAAATGCTACTGCGGAGTTATTACACTCTTTAATCAAAAAACGTTATTTTTGTCTTTGGACACCAATGATTGTTGTAGAGACTTTGCTGTAGGCAATTCACAGAAAACGTGAACCTAAATAGACTTGCAGCACCTGACGTCATTAGGTGTCAACTCACATGGATTCTGTACATCCTGACGGAATTTCCAGTCGATTTCCATTTTCAATGAATTCTTTGACGTCATGGTCTTCAAGACTTTCATAAGGAATGTCACCTGACAGACAGCAGAGGTTTAATATCAATTACGTGATAAATAGACTTCAACATAGATTTATGTTCGTTGATTAGTCGTTTAGATTCTGTAGTCATTTCGCCGAAACTCCAAAGTATAAATCAGCAGAATGAGAAAAATCACAGAATTAGAAGAGGTGTACAGAGACACGGTGTCTACAATTAATCAGACTACGTATCGTACCACAGGTCCAGTAGGCATAATTTGTGATGATTTTTTCCTATTATTATCATAAAAAATAATTATGAATATTAATAAATTATTAATAAATTATGATTATGATTAATAAAGTCATATTTTACACATTGTAATGTGCTTATGTGAACAACCCTCTGGCAACCCTTATATAGTTTCACAATCTATGCCAAAATATACAAGTGACACCATTGCCCAGGTTCAGTCTACGGCGAGAGTTACCATTGCCCAGGTTCAGTCTACGGCGAGAGTTACTACACAGTGTATATAATGAGCACTGTGTAGATTGTCAGCACAGTGTTAAGTGCGTCTGGTGTCATTTATTTAAGGTTATTATAAGGTTCACTGCGTAGTGACATTACCTTCATCTTTTGTCTGTATCTTTGATCAGTAAGAACAGCACTTGACGAGCCAAGACCAGAGAGTTTACACTTCCACTGACTGTCAACAAGAAAGTTTTTTTCCCATGATCTCTCTATGGACGATCTAGAAATGAAAAGACACAGAAATAGTTGTTTTATATGATTATATGATTATCATACTCTATCAGGTTAAATAAATTTACTTAAGAACAGAGCTACAAAACTAATAAAATTAAAGCATAACAACATGGATGCCACCTTCTTTCACAAATGTATGTTCTCTTTTTATAACAGCTCCGAAATTCTAGAGCGTATCTGTCTGCATGTGCCTTCTCGCACTCTGCGCTCAAAACAACATTTTAAACCTAATGTATCAAGAGTCATTGCTCATTCTTCAGCATTTTTACAGAGAACTATGAAAAATTTGAATAGTATTTTAAACAATGAGACTTTTGATATTTTTAATTGTAACTATGGGGAATTTCGCAGATTTTTATTTAATAATGTTTATTCTTTTTAGATCTGTA
Source organism: Ptychodera flava (assembly GCA_001465055.1). NCBI lineage: Eukaryota > Metazoa > Hemichordata > Enteropneusta > Ptychoderidae > Ptychodera > Ptychodera flava. Next base: position 69,121 of record LD342678.1, read on the forward strand.
TTTTTTACCAATGATTGTTCTTTTTAATTGTGTTGTTACTGTCTTTGTTTCATTGTTGTGCTCTTTGTTAATTTCTTTTTCTTTTGCTGGAACTGTAATTGGGCGAAAGCCCGTTGTTCCCAGCCAGTAAATAAATAAATAAATAAATAAATAAACGCTGACATCGCAATTAACGAAAATGAGAATGACGTATATCATCAAAAAAGTTCTATAACAAATTCACAATTTCCAGGATTTTGCTTACGCAATAATACTTGTTTTATTGTGGTTTAAATGGGCCAGGTTCAAGGCTGTGAGTGGGACGGTCCCGGAACGAGGCAACCTAACAGTTAATCACAGCTGGCTTTGACTTTAGAGTGTTCCCCATTCTCCCTCCCTATCCTACTAGCTTCTGATTTTAATAATTTTATATTGTTTTTGCTCCGTTTTCTCTTGAATATGTATCTCAGTGCGCCTAGAGTGGTTGAAATCGGCTAATAGTCAGTCAACATTGTAACAAAATTGTTGACCTTTGACCCCAACACTTTACTCTGTATTTATGTTGTCGGCATAGGCATCATTTAAATGGTACACAAAGATCATCCTTTGAAAACTCAAGGAAAGTGTTTACCTCATTTTTTAAAATACACTGCATACATTCTGCTGCAGTTACAGCGAACCTCACAAGATCAAGTTCATTGCTCTTCCGTTCATCAGTATCCCGAGTTTTCATACTTTCTATAAGGTTTCGTAACGATCCGTTGGGGGCGTACTCTATGATCATGTACAGAGGATCTAAAAATGAATGGTGTTGTTTGACAAAGAAATCAGCTTCTTACACGACATTCTTGAAAAGTCACGATATTTTAAAATTTGATATTTCCAAGATTTAGTCTTAAACACAGAACCTCTGCAAAATAAAGAAAACATTTTTACAATAAATCGGAATAGATTTGTTAATTACACTATGAAAACAATTGTCCTTTGTTTTTCTGTTGCATTAACAGATATACACTTGTGCCAACTGATCAAAACACGATTACTAAGACTGGAGAGAAAATAGTCTATATAAAATCCTACCTTCCTCAGTGCAGCAGCCAAGAATTCGTATCACTCTCTTCACTCGAGACAGCGTCCCCATCACTTCTACCTCCTGTTTGAAGACACTGTTATCTCCTTTAAAGACAATGGCCACGAGTGTTGTCAAACGTCCGCTACCAGAAACTTCTATCGATATACAGACATAAATTATTCGATATTCCTCGATATTCCCCCGCTTTTTTTAAATCGAATTAGTGGCATGCATTCTTCGATTTTGTCAGAGTATAACTTTCTAAAGTTTAAAAATCATTACCTTTGGCAACTTTGATGATGACGTCACTTACTGCATCTTTGCCGCCAATAAACCAGGCTTCTCCCTTCACTATCTTACTGAATTGTCCCTCGTTTAGCGTCTCCTTTAGAAACAGGCGATTTCTTGGAAATTCCAAAATGGTGTCACCAGCCTTTAAGTAGTCATCTCGTTCCTTCACACAATCATCAAGACTTGCATAAGTAGGTTCTATATCTATGTTTATATACTCAGGACTCTCAGTTACATCATTACCACGAATTCCTAACTGTGTGGAAAACATCGTTAATAAGGTTGGAAGGATCACAAAACTTCGATGTATATAATATGAATTATGTTACCAACTCTTCCTTGTGAACGACCAATCAATAAAAGATTTGATTCTTCAGCTGAATGAAATACCAGCAGTGCGAGACTCGCCGAATTATACGTTATTCTTTGCATAATGCTGATTACTCGTAAGGAACCGTGACAAAACCTTCAATAATAACATAATAAATAATAAAATATTTACATTGTTTGGCTGTCATCATCACTTACGTACACCATCAATATCTTTTCACCTTATCTCCAATGAATAATTTCTAATGTATAGCGCCACCTACGATTCGTTTTAAGTCTACAATTTGGAGCACTATTTTGATTTCTATACTTTGCTAATTGGACAGCACTCAATGGTTGGTGCGTTGCTTGCACACATTCAATCTGGTCAAACCCGGATGTAGAGATGACGCTGTTTCTTTGATGGTCGTTTAATAATTGTTCTTATTTATTTGTCAGGATGCATCACACATCGTTAAATTTCATTCTTGCATGGCTTTGCTGTGACAAATGTCAGCCAATGAGAAAGTTATTTTCCGTCGCTGATTGAACAATGAAGGCAAACAATAAGCGTCGTAGTCATTAAACTGCTCACTGTAGATTCTCTTTGGTAGAATATGTTAGTGAAAGTGTCGATTGTGTACATTTAGATTTTTCATATTGGCACCCTTTCTCCTTTTTGGGGGGCTTAAAATACTAAAAAGTTTCAAGAAATAATAATGTCATTGTCTCAAAACTATCCACAATCTTCTGATCGTACCCCAAAACTTACATCTGCCGTCGTACTCTGATCTTCTGTCAACGCTATAAAAATACCCTTCACTATTACCCTTTCACAATGCCTAAAAAAATACGTCATGGTACATTATGTCATAAGTAATTGGCTATGTTTGCCATTGGAGTTACTTAACTAAATAACTCACGTACGGTCGTTGGTGACGAACTTGTTTTGTACGGAGTCTTTTCACAACAAAATGAGGAGTTTCAAAGCTTTGACAGCAAATCAGAACACGACGCCAGAATAAAGTTATATAGTATAATATCAACATTGCAATAACGGAGTCTTGCGCTTCTATTTTCAAATCAATTGAATTCGCTGAAGCTTCACAAGACTATTTTACAATAGAATTACCTGACATAGCAACGATGACTGACGAAGTCCTCTGTACCACAGAAGAATGACCACTACAACAATTATTGTAAGTAAAATTGCCGATAGGCATCCCAGAACAACCGACACAGTGATGCTGCCCTCACAGGTTTCATAAGGAGTATCTTAAACGAAGGTTGGAATATTGAGTGAATATTGAGTCTTCGAGTTAAAAAAGAAACAAGGTTTTCAGACTGTACGATTATTTAGGCTCTGAGGAGACAAAAATGGAATGGTATTAACAAACAGACAGACATACAAATAAACGATCAATATTCCTTTTTTGAATGCACAGTAGGACAACAAGATTTGGATATATTGAAATCATTCATTGCTCATAAAACATAGATCATTTGATGACTTCTGATCCATAAACGTTTCTTCACAGTACCAAAGACATGAGATTAAACCAGCTTTGACATTTTACCTAGTATCTTCACTGTCACTCCCAGTGATGTTGATGCAACAATATTGCTTGCATTACATTTAAAGATGACTTAGTTGTCGTTTTTAATTTTAATCAATATCCTTTCCTCGATTTCAGCATGACCTTCACTACTCTCCCAGGAGTAAGTGTAATCAGCATTGGCACTTGCCAGGCATTCCATAACTACTCTGTTTCCTCCAAGTTGGTCCACAATAATGGCATGGATTACAGGGGGTCTATTATTAAAGAAAAGTAGTATACATTGTTTTTGTAATAAGGAACACTGCTTTCCAATGTGGTTGTATGATATATATATATATATATATATATATATATATATATATAAACATGTTATGTGTATTTGTTGTGGTTGCGACAAATAATAATACCTGTGGTTGAGACATTTTTAGTTCAACTCAGAAAGCAGGTTTTGCAAACAATATTCGTTATCAACTGTGTTGTGAACCAAACGATCACTAAATTTTGATAGTCTCGGTTATCTAGACTACTCTGTGGGCCTCTCTCTCGGCCGCTCCTTCACATGCAATCTGGGAAGTTCCCATTCAAAAATTACATAGCAAGATGGCGTGACACGGACAGAGAGCCCCATAGAGCAGTCTGGGTAACCGAGACAACACAGCCCCTGGCCAAACTAACATAAAACCAAAGGCGAGTCTTTTGCAGGGAAGAATGATAATACGTATTTGTTAGTTAGGAATACATCTTGTTCACATCCGGATTGAAAAAAAATAACGATCAATAGACCGTCAACTGTCAACCGTCATGTCAACATCACTATATCACATGTATGGTTGAATATGTACCATTGTAATATACGTTAATGTTTTACTTAGAGATCGTTTCGTTTGGGAATGAGAATATTTACGTGGATTGATATGCAGCTTATCACATGTGTGTGTGTGTCAACAATTTGACATGTCGTTTAAGCGGCCCGAGATATGTTTGTGGCGACAAGCACATACTATTAGTTTGCCAATAATATATTGATGTGTTCTTCGGACTTACAATATTGATGACAGCCTTACAAATGAGTTATCTACAACTGTGCCGGCATTGTTAACGATAAGGTAATAACGAAAAAACTTACGTTGCATATTCATTAAAATCTCTACACTTCTAGGCTTTACGCTTTTATATTGAAATGCTTGACACTTTAGATAGTGCTGGTCATCAGAAGCGTTAAATAGGTAAAGAAGAAGACTTGCTGTGTCGTAGAGTTTGGTATCATCGCCAGGTTCCGTTTCCTTGTTTTCAATAAACCGTGTAATGTCAGTGTCTCCTATTGTCAGCAATAGATCAGTTGGGGGTTTCCCGGATGTTGCTTTGCAAGAAATAATATCTCGAGTACAGGCTTTTACACTTGTTTTCATGCCAATGTTATGAATGGTAACACTGGTTACTTGATCTGGAATTGGTAAAATAGTAGACAGGATTACAACACGAATAAAGCACCCTTCATACTTGGGATGGAATAAATTGATTTAAGTAGCACTCTGGTTTATCTCCCCATTATTATATTGGTCCAGTGTTAATAAATAATTTGATAGTTTATCTATCAAATTTTAACACCAGCTAAAATAGAATTGTACGTCCGAAGCATATATAAATGAGAGTGTTACTAAGAATTCTTTCACTTCTGTCTGAAGATTGCGGGGTGCATGAAAAGCAGCTATTGTTACTTTGAACTTGAAGTAATTTGTGTTATTATTTATAAAGCTCTGCTTTCCACATCTAGCACTGGAATGTTTCCCACGAGCATATCTGTATACTTCGATATATTGTCCAGAAGTGAATTAATATTTATTATCATATCATACGTCAATACATCAGTAAAGAGTAAACCTAACTCACTTATTACAAAAAGTCTTGCATGGGGAGCTGCAGGTCGACCATCTACGAAAGGCCAGCAGTCATAGTGTGCATCGTCATCCAATGTTGCTGATGTCACAGTAAGTTTGAAGAAATCATTGGCTTGTCCACTCCTTTCAATGAGATATTCTGTTTCATTATCCCCTATATATGTACAACTTTTACCGGAATTATAACATTGTCCTATAGCAGACCAAGTGTTACCACCATCTCTACTTCTTCCCCACACTACCGTTCGCAGATGAGCAACACTATCCCAGGAAACAGCGCAAGTGAACGAAGCAGACTTTCCTGAGTTCACATACAGCACACCCGTTGGTCCAACAACTATCGTTTTTGCGTACGAGTGAAAAGCACTTGGATAATGTAAGAGTGATACTCTCAGTAAAGATAATTGATATAATATCTACATATGTGAGTTATTGATATTTAAACATACACAATTATGTGTGTAATTTTATATTTCGTTCCAAACTAATAATTAATGCTATATATCAGTTGGCTGCATCTCGAAACATAAGTCATTTTTACATTTGTAATATACCTGATTGCCAAATACTACGAAGTAATCCAGCAAAGTGGCAGCAGCACAAGCACTGACGAATATTGAACGTGCCGAGGTCATTGTATTAAAGAGAAATACTGAAATTTAATACTTGATTCAATACCAGATTAAATTACATGTTAAACACAATCGATTTGTTCCCTCGTTAGTCAGGAATACTTTTTGTGCGCACACAGACTGAAAAGAAGACAGATCGATAGACCGTGTACAGGCGCAAATATCAACACCATTTTACCACTTTATGGTGAAAAATGTATCACTTATGAATGCCTGTACAACATTTGTTAATGTTTTGTTTATGCTCGTTTTCATTTCTATAAGCAGTGATGTCAAACAATGCGAATATTTACGTCGATCGGGCTGATTCTTATCACATTAGTGTGGGTCAACTACTTGACACATCGGCTAAAATGCCTCGTTTATGTTCTTGCAAGCAAACAGCGTCTGGTGTTTAGCCAATAAAATGTTGTGGTATTCGAGCCACTCGCCGTCTTAGAATATTGGCGATAGTAACTCAGTTGTGATATATACGCCGAGTACGACTCGAATTGTTAGATTGGAGAGGAAAACGAAAATTTATCAAGTACAAGTTACACAAATTACTACACGTAACAACTCCCATAGATGGAAGATATCAGTTATGCTAAAACTTGGCATGATATGACTCCAATATTATGAATACATAACCAATACTCACCGCACCACATCATCAACAACAGTGTTACAATGACAGACATGATGTTAGATGGTTCCCTAAAAATGGGTTCTTCAGCTAAAAATAAGCGTTACATTCTGGCTTCGAATCATAGCGTAATTTAAAATGTCACCTGCATAGTGTGACTAGTTTGCTCGATGTAAGTGCGTGGGGTAACCTTTCGGTCCGGTCAAATTAGTTTCGTAGATAATACAATACAAAAGAAATGAGTATCATTTTAAGGTAAACTATTATCCTTTCGTATAAAAGGCATCGAAACTGCATTCCATGTCGTCAACGATATGATGGCAAAGTTGTACTGTGTACTGCTGACAATATGTGAACAGATCCGAAAATATATTGGTACCATATCAGAGAGGAGTTTTGTTGTTCAGAAACTTAACTATGTTGTGATATTGACCGGTAGTTTCAAATTAGTGTTTACGATTTGTATAAATAGAAACTTGTCAAAACAGGAGCGATCTGAGTATCGTGTTTTATCTAATAAGCCCGCAGTCCAAAGTATCATTCCTTGTGATTTCGACGTACTTGGTAACTTAACGTCGTTGTGTTCACACACGTGAGCTGATATAATAGCGATGTCTGTCTGTCTGTCTGTGCCTGTGTCTGTGTGTGTGTCTGTCTGTCTGTTTACACTATAACTCAAAAATGCCTGAACGGATTAAAGTCAGATTTGGTATATAGGAACCATATGCTAAGGGTAAGAACTGATTAGGTTATGGCTTGTATGGCTTGCATATTAATAAAGTTATGAAAGATCAGTTTTTCAAATAATGGTTTCCTGTGGAGACAGTAATGACAGTGTCGACTTAATCAAGAAATAACGAACAAAATTTCATGAAACCTTTTGCTGATGACTATCTCAGAACATTTGCCAACACTCTGCCATGATCGATTCCCAAAGTGGAAGATATATTCAATATTTCGTACGAAATAATCAGCCGTATGTCACCAGTACCGTTATATTCTGATATAAGTAGACTAGAGCTTTGCCCTTCTTTTAAAACAAATCAGCGTACGCCATGACACAGTGTAGTGAATCAGTGACAAATTACGGCCATTCTATCTGTACCATAGTCCTTAAGAAACCCTACATCCAGACATCCTCAAAGTACCTTCCCTTTTCCCAATTTCCTGAAATAACAAACTATTTAACTTGCTCACCTTTTTTTCTCAGGAAAGACCAGCTGTTATGCGTGATTGAATATGACAACATTTATGCTGTCATATATAATGAACGCATATCCAAAATTGTTTAAGCCCCTACACTGTATATTTTCAGACTGAGTTGGAAAAATCATGACATTTTCTCATCTAATTTCGATGCATGCAACCCATCACGTTTGCACTGGACGCATAATGCGTTGAATAGGACTATAAGGAAAGAGGGCGCGCTCGTCGAATCGATCCAAATAATGTCAACACGTCCGCTTGAAAATCAATTGGAAACTGTCGCGAAACAAATCAAACCTAAAATGCATTCTTAATATAGATTAAAAATTAACATACACTTTCGAAGTCAGACATTGTTGTTGAATTTATTTGGGGTTTGAAATTGTGACTCACCCCACTGTAGGAATTGTATTTATTTTGTAGTAAATGAAATGAAAAGCGACCCATGCGGGACTCGAAGCCACATCCCCGAATACATTTTGGATGCTCTACCAATTGAGCCAATGAATCAGTCAGAATTATTGTGGTCAGTCCTGTCACTGAGATGGGGCTCTTAATTTCATGTGCGTGTATAGTGAGTTTTCGCTGAACTCATTACATAATATTTCTGCCTAAGGATCATATGGATTCAACAGGGACTCGCACAGAAGTCACCAACTTAGGAATTGACTTTTTGGTAATGAGGATCACTCATACGAATGATGCAAAGCCAGAGAAAAATGTAAAATTACATTTCTCTGGTCAAAGTTTGTAACAAACTCACAAAAAACATCTACACATTACATATAACACATACATCGAAGAGACCCTCTATAAAAGTTATAGAAAGTGAGTGATTTATGATGTTGAACAAAATGTGACCTTAGCATCCTCAATGTAAAACGGTTTAACTTGTTTTATTATCCAGACACATGAGAAAAAATGATCCCTGGATGATGAAAAGTGTTTTAATTCAAATACAAAAGGGCTGAATCTAAAATTGAAAGTTGAAATTAAAATCAACAAGAAGAAGATGGTACCTGCACTATATTGTAAACATTTCTCTCAATTTTCTCTAAAACACATTTTAGCAAAAAAATGTAATATGATTTTCTTTTGTCTATTCAAATAAGAGGTGTTTCAGCTATGGAGCTATCGAGTTTAAATAAAGATCAATAAGAATATTAAAAAGTTATTGACAATGAAACAGTCCCCGCTTGTTAATGAGTACTTTAATTACAAGTCCTCAGAGAGGAAAGAGTCCTCTTCATTAATGAGGTCTGTGATTTAAAAATACTGCGATACAGATAGGGCTTAATGGCCAAATATGAGTTCAATGGTGGTGAAAACATAAAACCAATTTAAGCCGCCATACTAATTTTAAAAAAAAATTAAAAAGAATTTATTTAACAAGGAATATTTTCTCCTATTTATAGCTGTGTGAATCTTCTTTTGGAGAAAACTAGTTTTGGAATCATCGTTTTGTGAAGCCACGGTTGTGCAAACCTGTATAAAATAGTAAATCCTTATCGTCCAATGATGACTCGAACAAAATTCCGCGATAATTCTATTTTAATCATTTCTTCTATTTGCAGCCTTTAAACAACGGAATACATAAAACTATTTTGGGCATATTTGTCACATGCTTACATGGAATTGACATGGTCTTTCTGTCATATTTTTACTATGATCAGTCAACATTTGACGGTGCTATTGGATCGCAAGAAATAAACGTTGAGAAATATGAACTCCAGACGCCAGTCTCAGTAACCTTTTCCCCGTTTTAAACGACGTTTGTGGTCTTTTGCACTCCTGTGCCACCTTATAATTATTTGACAACTATTTTATTATGAACATATTTTGTTCATTTTCGCGAAATTAAAAGTCAATTTGCTGCGTGATATATTTGGTACATCATTATTTTTCTTTGTATGCCACCGGATTTTTAACTAACGAATTTCCTTTCTTCCTCTCCCCTGTCTTCAAAATGTCATAGCTGGTAGCCCTATTGACTTAAATTCTGGCGATGACTATGCCCCTGACCTCTGATGATCCACGGTGTTTGAGCTTTCATTCGAATTCCCACTTGTGTTACTGTTCACCACCAATACACTTACATATCTCTGAAAACTTTATAGGGCGAAAGATTTGCTATTATGCCAATGCTAAGTCGATATTTGTTATGTTAAGACCCTCATAAGAAAATCTTCTTCATTTTACGATTGTGTTTCTTTTCTTTAGAGTTTGCTATGTACACAATTCATGAGCAATGACACGCGTTCTCATTGAAAGCGAAACGTGATCGAAAGATAAAGAGACGACAGCACAGCAAAGAAACAAGCAAAGGCATGTATGATATGGATGACTTACTTTATATTGTTTTGATCTTTTGTTCATAAACATTAAACATCTCATCGGAATAAGAAACCTTGAAAATTCAACGTGGTTATTATCGTCAAGAGAATTTCTACACATTGGTTTACAAAAAAGAATAACATTGGTTTGTACCGTATTGTAAGTCAGGAGACACAAATTTCTAAGGAGTTTGAACCTATGTGAAATTGAATTTCTGCCGATATCTACACATCAATCATCTTAATGATAAACGATTGCATCTAACGAACTAGCTTCATCTGGAAATTGTCGACTACGCGTTGAATTTTTCTGTTTCTCTATGCTATCAAACATCCGAAGAGTTTGATTCTGCCATAATCAGATTTTGGCATCTGTAGTCACTTTGGGACTTTAAAATAGACTAGCTCAATATTCAGAAATAAATATTGTTCCTCACCAACGAGATCAATAATAATTATATAAGTATTTTCTTTGTTATTGGAGGCATATTATTAGTAAAAAGTTTCTATCATTTGATTTATCGCTCACTGAATTCGTGAAGAATGAGTAGTATTGACAGTTACTCTCACAAAGATATTTTAAGGGAAATCTAAACCATGATTGTCTGTGGGACAAACCAGTCAACTCAGTAATAAAGATAAGTGGTTAGTTTTGTGTTCGTATTTTCTGTCTATCCGTCGTACTTCTTAAGAGAAAAAATGTGAAGACAACCGTCACCATTTAGAAATGAAAACATGCAATTCCCAAAAATTCATTTGTGTAAATATTGATTTGTTGTCAAAATCTCAAAAAGTTTGCATGGGTTCTATATATCCACATTCTTGCTGACATCAAAAATATTTGTTAAGAAAGATATCCACTGCAAGCTGTCAATAATGATGTGGAAACAGAAAACGATCTGAATTCGTTCATGGACTTTGCAATTTACTGTCTTCTGACAGAAATCGTCGTAAGGCAGTGACGAGGTCAGTAGCATTTAATCTCTCGGCGGGTATCTCCGTCCAGCATGACGCGATCAACTGATATCTAATTAAGAAAGAAAATTTGGCTTTATGTTTGTAGAAATCGCTCCGTATGGGTTTTTGTTTTGATTTTTTGTTTGGCTTGAACACGATCCCTCTATGTGACAGAGGGACCATCGGTAGGGTTAATATGATTGGTTTGTGTACTGAACGGAATAAGCGCGAGAACGATTTTTGTAATTGAAGAACGTTGTTAATCACATTACGCCTTAACATCGGCTTTCGAATCAAGGCTTGAAATATAATTTTTTTGCTGTGTAAAGGTCAGCATCATGATCCAGAACTCTCAAACAGCGTCAACTTACATGGATTCTGTGCACCCTTGTGGAATTTCAAGCCGCTGTCCTCTTCCAATAAGATCCTTGACGTCATCGTCTTGTATAGTGTCATAAGGATTGTCGCCTTCAAGCAAAATATTGTAATTAACGTCGGTTAAAAAAAGGAAACAGATTTTGTTTTCTCAGATTACTAACACTTAATTTCATATTCTATCGTCTACATAGCCAATGCCAGAAAAAATGCAAGTATTGGAAGCTGGTGCTAATTTCCACAATTATAATCGTTATGAAAGTTGCTTTCATAACGAACGTTCACATGTTTCAATATGCTTTGTTCTATATAAGCTATTATTTTTATGATAACTAAAGAGTTTCAAATTGTATTTCCCCCTTTTAAAAGTATAGTTCATATCTGGTTTAATGAAGACGTCAATTTTAGACAAATATTTAATTTTTCGCAATATCAAAATATATACATCAAGCTACATGTGAACAATCTAAGTTGGCAAGCCTGGTGAAATGCCATCATTCAATAGTTATACATTGATGATATCGTGACACAAATTATATTTACCTAGTGAAAATACTTCCCAGAGAAGCACACCAAACGACCATACGTCACTTCCTATTGTGTACGCGTTGCCTGATAATACTTCCGGTGCCATCCATCTGATAGGAAAGTGTCCCTGTGCAAACAGACAATTGTTTAGGAAAAACAAAGAATACAGCTATTAGGAGTATATCTCATAACAAGTACTTAAGTGTTAAACAAAGAATTTGGCATACCGAATTGAAAGGTAATGTTTGTTTAATGTATCGCACCGGGGGTGTTACTTCAAATGTTCTGCATTACTGCTGAAGGCAATACAGTTAGCAAATTATACTACAAAATGAGTTTTTGTTTCACCATGTCTCTCAAAAGCTGAAAAAACGAAATTTAATTGAACTGTTTTCTACTTCCCAATAAGGTTGTGTATTATAAACACAAAAATGGCGTTACCTTCATCTTTTGTCTGTATCGTTGATCAGTAAGAACAGCACTTGAGGAACCAAGACCAGAGAGTTTACACTTCCACTGACTGTCAACAACGATATTCTTTGCCATGATCTCTCTGTGAATGATCTGGAAGTACACAATTAGCGAAACCACTTTAACCGTTAAGATTCCCAACTTGTGGCAGCTTGGTACATGAGAGAATTTCTGATTTCATTCCACATTTATTCCCTGGGATTGACATAGATACCCTGTCGATGTCAGAAACGATTAAAATTGTCACATTACTGCAAGTGCAATTACGCTTTCTGTCCACAGGGTACATGCAGAAACTTTGATATTTTCCAGAAATCTATTTACCTTGTTCTGCGAAAGAGTTTGCGTACATTCGGCTGCACTCAGGGCAAAGGTCAATAAGTCACGCCCCTTACTTTTCAGTGCATTTGTATCCTCTGTCTTCATATGTTTTAGAACTTGGTATAAATTGCCGTTGGGGGCGTACTCTGTGATCAGGTACAGCGGGTCTGGAAAGAAATCATGTACACAGAAAACACGATTGGAACTAATTTATGGATAATTGGATGGTGAAATAATGCCGATTTAATCTACAAATGTAATCTCATCTGCTTTTCTCCTTACACTACACACTTGTTTTTATGAGTAATTTGTAATATTGCAACGTTCAGCTATAGGGTACCTAACACTTTCGAGAAATTTAAAAAAATATAAAGTCCAATTATCCCAAATTAGGTCCAATCGTGTTAGAAGCAAAATATGGGTATATCCGTGATTTTTGGTTGAAGTTACGGAAATTACGTTTGAAGGACGTACTTCCTGAAATACCTGTCACCATTTAAATAAAATAAATTCATTCTTCAATATCAATCACGTGATCCAGACATGTTCCATGACACTGTTATTGCTACGTGACGGGCAAAGCAACGTCGTCGTTTGTACAGCGCAGTACACCGCGGTACGCGCACGCTGCCCGTCAACATGAATTTTGAATACGCATATGATTGTATTTGATAGCATTTGATAGTAAAGAATAGAGGGCTTTGTTTGCAAAGAGAGTTTAATTCACGATGGCTGTTATCGCAAAGGTTTCAGTATCATACGTGACCCTCTGTATCAGACAAGATATCTGTATGACCTTTGCTCCTTTGACTTTTAAAATACATGACGTAACTACTATTGTCATCACAATGAATCTTTATCGAAATATATGACGTAATGGGAATAAAGGCTCTTTTATCCGTATCCAACTGTTCCAAATAATCATTTGTATGACGTAGATGACAAACTTGCTCAGTCTTTGTAACAAGTAGTTGACCCTCACATTGAACCCTAGGTTTAACAATTGTGATTACTATGGTATGTTGACGTCATGAACACTTGTGTACATCATTGCAAAGTAATTTTGTTTTATCTATTTATTACAAAATGGAAAAGTTCTTCTGCATGTAAACCAATCATAAAAATCAACAACTATTAGTAAAGAAAAAGATTAAAATATGGCTTCGTGTTTCAACACGCTTTGCACAGTAGAACAGTAAACTGTTGAAACGTGCAAGGACATGTTTGATATCATGTAATAACCTAAGGCAGAAGCTTGTGTCTAGCATAGGGGATGCAGCTGATGCTAATAATTTTATAATTGATAATATAATCATTAATGACATCGGTATTAATGTTCTTTTGTTTGTGGCAACGTGATAAATGCTAAAAGTGTTTTGTCCTACCTTCCCTGACACAACAACCGAGAAATCGCTCAACTCCTTTCAGTTTAGTTGTGGATCCCATCAGCTCAACTTCTCGTTTGAAGTCACTTCTGTATCCTGTAATAGACGGTCATTTCGTATCAGCGTCTTTTCCGTTACTTGTAATGAAACTTGATTTTTGAAATATGCAACAGCTTAACTTTATAATTTTGTGATGCAAATGAAAACACAAACGATTATATTTCACCTTTAGCAACCTTCACGACAACGTCACTGACACTATCTTTTCCATCAATAAACCAAGCTTCTCCTTTCATGATTTTCCTGAACCGTCTTTCATGGAGTGTATCTTTTAGAAATAGACGATCTCCTGGAAATTCAAGAACAGTATCGCCAGATCTTAGATAAACGTCTTGGTTCGCACCACCACATTTTAGACTTGCATAGGTAGGTCTCATGTCAAGTTCTGTGTACTCAGCATTTTCTTCAACTTCCATGTTAAGGATCCCCAGCTGAGAAAATTGGAAAACATGACCTAAAAGTTATTAATGAACTTTCATGAAAGAACATTTAAGTACGACGTTGCTCGCGGACAAATATGTTACGATTTCGATTGCACAGACGCAAATGTGGTTCTCTAAATATTGATCTTGGACATCATAAATTTCTCGACTGAAAATTCCGAAGAGCGGACAACAACATTTATATATATTTGGAGTATAATTACAAGTGTCATTGTATTTAGGAATGCATCGGTAGGACAGTCAAACAAATATGGTGTTCATACTATAACATAACGACTGATTTTATTTTTATTTTATTTTACGATCCCGATAATATCCATTCTGTAATGCTATCTTAGTAAAAACAAAAAAAATTCTCCTATTTACATCGATCATTTGATGTCAATTTTTAGATTTATTTTGAGATATTTTTGTTTGTGTGAAAACACCTGTGAAATACCGATGTGATACAGAAATCTGGTCAGCGACCCCTGTGTATCGAAAGTAAAATACTTGTTGACGATGAAATAGAGGGGTTGTTTTGCAGACGATTGGGCATTCATTGGACAATTATATTTGTTCTCTAATAATTTGATAACATTTGCATGATTATAATCATAACTGAGCAATGTCTATTACTATTTTGGACTTTTATTTTAACACATTTGGTGGACTACTGAAAATACAAAATGCCGGCTACCCCCTGGAACCGAACGTTTGATTTGATTAAAGTTGAAAGATAGAGTAGGGTCCGGTAGCTGATAAAACTATGAAGTTCTAATTCAAGACCTTTACTACTATTTAGGAAACTCACCATGCTGAGAATATATAAATCCTTATACTTATACTCTTTATCCTGATAATTTGTCGAAACTGTATACAAAACTTTAACTTACATTTGTGTAAACGGATTGTGGGTGATGTCCTTGAAGGGATTGGTAATTACTCTCCAGTGAAGCTGAGTCTTGTTTGGTTTTCTATTCAAATATTGAAAAAAAATATTAGACATAAGATCATTAGAAAAATTTAAATAGTTCTGAACACAGAATGTGAATATTTTGTAATCGCCGGGTTTATTTGTGAAATTGTAATAAAAGTTACCTGTAGTAATAACGATGAAAAGCGATGACCTCTGACCCATAGTAGCACAACCAGTGTAATAAACATCGTCAGCACAGTGACCAACAGACATCCAAGAACAACTGACACAGTGATGCTGCACTAACACGGCTGGTAAGGAATATCTTGAGAGAGAGAGAGAGAGAGAGAGAGAGAGAGAGAGAGAGAGAGAGAGAGAGAATGAGAGAGAGATTGTAGTTCTGTAGATATTATGGTAGTAGATTTAAGCCCATTTAATATCGAAGCACATGGCATTACCATATTATTCCAATATATTGCCTTTCGCAATATTAAATATCCAAAACAGAATGCAGTGTACCTGACAATAAAGAAGGAACTTAGGCCACTACTTTAGATATCGGAATAACTATTTTAGCAAACAGTATACACTGCGCCAATGATAATGTCCTGGACTAAGTCTAGCCTGGGACCATGAAAAAACTTAACAGTCAGATCGCGTGTTTGAAATGTTCTATGTTGTTTCTTTTCATCGTGCAAAAGTTAAATTTGTATCTCCTCTTTCAGCTCAAAAAAGGAAAGGTCCAAAATATTATCACAGAAATCAATTGAAGACGAAAGGCCGCATTACCTGTGGCTTGCTCTGCCGTTGTCGAAATTTTAATTGCTGTATTTTAGATGCCCCTGTAAACCAGGACATCGTAGTGGATAGCTGGGAAGGTAACACAGTTGTAGTGGAATGTTTGGCCACTGCCAATCCTGATGACGTCACATATTCCTGGGAGAGTGATGATGGTTAGACTGGAAATGCTGGTACCTCCAACAAATGGGAATTAAAAGATGAAGATGGTGATGATGAAGTCACTGTCACATGCCATGCAAGTAATGTGAAGGGAGAGACATCACAGACAGAAGTCGTGAAGAAAACATGTACGTACAATACACCTTTTCATTGGAGCATGTAAGTGTCAAATATTCTCTCAGTGTCGATTATTTTACCTGATATTCCATATGCATCTTTGCATACTTTTGATTTCGATATTTTCCACACTTACAACTAATATTTTGTCTGTCTATTTGTGTGTCTGTATTTACTTTACCATACTAAATCGCTTCTACTGTTCTAAGATACATCAACTTCAACAGATTCAACTTCATGGGCTAAATTTTTTTCATAAAGTTAAAAGTTCAAGCTCCTCACTGCCCACTCGATGTTCGTATTCCAACATGTACATTTCATTTACTCATCTATTTATCAATCACCCAGACGTGCGTGTATTGAAACCAAGATCCACGCAAAACTGTGCTAGGAAAACTTACCATTCGACCTTTGGTCATTGCTGACCTTCTATGTTATGCGCTTTATCTTCCCTGTAGTTCTATCAACCACTGCATTCCCCTCCCTCTACCTATTTTCTGGTACCCACTGACAGAAAGCATCTCCCCGCCCTCTGTGAGAACTGAAATTTCTTCCCCGCACTCTGTATAGATGGACATTTTCTCCACTCCTGCTGATTACTTTTTAAATTTGCTCATACGCTGAAAAACTGTGTACGAACACATTCATACACAAACGGCTTGTTTGGCGGCACCTGTACGTTAAGGACGATACCGGGAAGACAATGTTCCTATATTTCGTGTAACTGCCATTTGTCATAATCTCTAGTAAAACCTACAACTCCATACAAAAATAACACAAAACCATATTTCCTTCCAAGATATTCGTTTATGAGTAACACGCCCAGCAGAATGACCAACGATGGCGTTATGGCAGACATCCTCCCGGTATCTCTATATAGGTGTAAGCGAACACCGTCCGCTTTCCGGGTTCATGACCTCTTGTTTGTCAATCCGTGTCTCATCATTGACTGTTTTAGTGTGTATGACGTCATTATGCCATTGTGCTAATAATAGTAAACTACCAATACTGCCGTAGCTACACACTGCCGACAGATTCTTGATTTTTCATTTGCTTTGCATACAATTAGTTTTTCCTCCTACTATTGCAAATTTAATGGGCAAAAAACTAAATTGAATAATTTAATTATACAGTGCCGCGAACGAAGCTGTTCTCGCGAAAAAAGTGTTTGCATGCAGTTTTTCATTGTCAGTGAGCGGGCAGATTTAAAAACCAATCAGCGGGCGGGGAGAAAAGTCAATATTTAAAGTGGGCTGGGAAGATTTTTTTTGCTTTGGGCAGGGGGAAATTTCTGGCAGTGGTTGGAAGAATATAAGTTTCATTAGCTTTCTTTTATAATTCTTGAGAAAAAAATAAGTAATCAACTAAATTAAAGTGGGCGTGAGTTTAGGTGGTGGGGAGATAGCAGGGGGAGCTTGAACTGTGATTGGGAGTGGGGAGCAGGCAGACCGGTACTGGAGGGCAGTGGGCATCAGAATTCATTGGGAGGGCATATTTTCCCCATATGCTAGTGGGAGGACAGTTACTAACAGCTCTATTTCCGCTAAAAAATGTTTAGATCAAGGTCAAAAATAGGTAAAATCAGTATATCAGCCTTCGAAACAGGTTTTGTGACGATTTTGTAAAATTGACGAATTTTACCAGTTTACGGCATCTGTAATAGGGCTGTAATACACCCCTAAAGGTTATGCTGAGCGCAGGTCGGCTCAGTGATACGGTGTATTCGCTCAATGGGTGTCACCTCGTTTTGTAGATCGTAGAGAGCGCGGGATCGTTGCCTGGCAACTGTTTATGGTCGCGTCGGGATCGAGAGCTGAACTGGTGTAACTACAAAGCTACCCAGCCCAATGACTAACAATTAATCAGCTTAGAACAAGATCTACGGATTAACCGAAAAGGTGAGAATGTTCTATTGACGGCTGAATATAGAAATATATGGGAATTATCTCCATCACATGCGAACGTATTTCTGCCTTGCTGAATTCGTTCTTGAAATATTTAAGGCAATTGATCAAGCGCGAAGGTATTCGATTCCGCTTTTGATAGATTTATTAGTGTTCGATTTGTAACATATTTAAAGTTTTCAGACGTGAGGATGGTAAGGAAAACGATGGTAAATTTCCACAAAGTCAATTACATGATAATAAGGACAAGATCGCAGTTTATCCCTTAGTCTGTATGATCGTAGCCATTTAGTCGGAGGCCAGGGCGTGATAAATGTCAGATAAGGTAAATCTTTACTTATCAATGTACGAAGTACTTGACAACAGGAGATCTTTTTCAAAACAAACCTAATGACAACAAAGTTACTGAACTTAATGTCTGTCATGGCAAGGTTTTTCATGTTCCATTCTTTTCGCCTAAAGTTCTGACTATATTCAATTTGACAAAAGTTATTTGGAGAATCACTTGTCCATGTTTGGTGGAACTTGATCCTCCAATATTATGGTCTTTTTTAAAAGTGCCATTAGGGAAAGACTGCATTAGCTTGCATGGTACATGAAACCCGGGTCTTTGCCAGGCCAACTCGGGTAACGAACAGAAGATTTATGAATACACCACCGCTAAGTTGAGGGAAGAAGAGAGGGTTTATTGCAAAAAGCAGAACGGAAACACCGACAAAGTATAGAAATAAAGCACAAAATGAACCGGCAAATACAAAGCAGTAAAGGGCATAGAACAAGTGCCCTTGCAGATCTCAAACTAAGTACTATCAAAACTTACAATACAAAACAGTCAAAATAGAAGTAGCAAACTAACATACAATAAAATGAGCAAAATATATGGGAGAGGGCCCCTTCAATCAAGCGACCGAGCAAAGGTCATAGGTGACCTTGGGGTCAAGGTCTGGATGACCTTGATGATGGATCCATCCTGAGAGGTTGAAATGTGGGAAAGGAGTGGAATTCCCGAGAAATGGGGGTCAGGATGGAATCCAAAGCCCAAACACTTGAGAGAAAGGGAAAAGAGAGGAGGAGACAGGGGATGGTGGTGGGATTGGCCGAGCTGGTATGGCATGAACCCAGCGGCTGAATGAATGAATGAATGAATGGAAGCGATGAGACAAAGGCTTGATGATGTAGTGTCGTGTGCAAACGTGGCTGATTGGCTGGGAAGGAGGATTGATAACAGTCATGGGCAGAAGAGCTGATTGGCTAAGGGGACGACGATGATGATGTAAGGAAGGCAGATAGCTAGGTGTAATCACAAAACACATCTGTGATAAAACACAGATTCCACCTTTTAACCCCAAAGGTGTTAATCTTCCATTCTGTTTATCTTATCCAGCTGGTGCTTTTATAGGAACATCAGGGCTGTAACGACTCACTCAAGATAATCTGTATGCGAATGTTGGCATAGAGATTAATCCTCTGATCTTGTTGGAGCAAGGTTCAAGAATAGTGTGTTATAATAAGGAAAACTAATATCTAAATCTGCTTTAAATAATTTTTACATATGATGCATAGTGTTTGGTTTCTCTCTCTCTCTCTCTCTCTCTCTCTCTCTCTCTCTCTCTCTCTCTCTCTGTTTCGGTCCTCTATCATTAGCTTCCAGTACTTTTTCTCAATTTGCAGATAAATATTGCGAAAACTATCGGCGTATATATTATTACATTTGTCACACAATGCTATGTTAAAATTATACATGTTATTTACCGTAATCATGATTCATCAATTTATCATTCGATACAAAAACGTTTGCTGAACGAAAGCATGAAAAATAGATAAGGTACTCAATTTTGATGACTACAAAATTATACGTCGATGAAAGTATAGATAAAATTACTTCTGAGCTTGATCAAATGAATAACAGTGATTCAAGGAAGCCGGACATTAAAAAGTCAAGAGAGTATAATACACTGATGTATCGTCTAATAACACTAAACACTCGTCTTCATTCAAATGTTATCATAGATTGTTATAATCTTATCATACAGTGATTTACAATGTCTAAACGATTCTTATAAATATTTATAATGTAAACAGCGTGCTACAGAGGTAAATATTACGTAAAACATACAAAACTATACAGCGTTTTTGTAAGAAATGTAAAACAATAAAATACATATTATCAACTACGTCGCACAGATATCAGTATTGTGCCAATAAACCACCATTGTAGTAAGAGTTTGTTCATGTACTTTCTTCATGTAATAAACTCAAGTATAATCCAATACATTTTGGAGTTGTGTTACGCTCACTGGTATCATCATAAAATAGTGCCATTGACGAAGTACAACATGTAAAATAATGGAAGCCTTCTCCACTCACCCTCACTTAGGTGATCATTGCCACTGTCAATGTTTTTACTCATTCTGAACCCAAAACATTGCCTATCTTCGCCTATATCTTCCTCATTCCAACTAGAAATTTTAGGGATGTATTACAAAATCCAAAGTCCATACAAAGTTCTACCTAAATACCAACAACTGCAACTTCTATCTCTTGTTTTCATTGCACAACGACTCTCGCATTTGATATGTTAGTGTTTATGCAACGCTATTTTAAGCAGCGGGACCCAGTAAAACAACAATTTCTTACACAAAATCTAATAACATTATGAAAGCAGAATACAATGACAGCAAGTGCGATAAAAGGCAAAGCAATTTCTACAGAATAAGATAAATTTTCCACATCAGCATCGACTACCTCTTCTTCAGCAGCAGTTTCCGTTGTAATGTAATACGGACGAACTTTTTGAAGAGCTGACTGGGATTACCTAAGCAAAGTGGGGGCAATGAGAATGCGTCGGTGTTCATAACTATTCAAACAGCAGATGAACAAGCAGGAGTTAAATAATCAAGGATGAAATCCAACAGAGGTTTATCATCATCGTAATCGTACTGATGCAAAGGTGAAAAATGCCAATTCTCTTTCGTGAACTAAGCCAGTCGTGTTCTAATCATAATCCATCACTACGCTGTTCAACATTAGATATTTTAGGCTGTGGTAATACCATTATAGGTTTTCCACATAAATAATTCTACATGCATACAAAATCACTACAACAATTCTGTATACATATTGTCTTTGGCGCTACGCATTAAGTTATACTCTATGCAAAGTTTGAACTTACTGTAGTTTCAAATTATGTTGTCCCACTAAAGTGATGCTGGATATAGATAAAAACTATAGAATTGGCAAATAGCATTGTTGCTCTATATGATAATTAAAAACTCTATGGAAACTACCATCTCTGAATGTAAGTTTCTGAGCTGCGTTTTTCGACCAAAGTACTGACGTCAATCAGTTACATTTCTTTCATCATATTATTTCCCGTTTTCATCCTGAAACCGTCGTAAGCTGCTGACAAGGTCATCGACTTTTAACCTTTCATCGGGTATCTCAATCCAGCATGACGTCATAATTTGGTAACTGTACAAAGAATAGAGACAGTTTTTATAAGACTACAGTGTGTTGTGTAATTATAAACCATAGATATGCCTTGTCTAGCTAATGCTAATACAAGTTATCACTTCAGTTATAATGTATATGGTATCATTTGATGCCCTGCGATAGATACATTTAGCAAAGTCAAGTATTTTAATCGCTGGGCACGTTAGTTTCACCAAAAGCCAATCGTTGTTGGAAGTGCATGATGTCTAACATATATAATGGCCCTGTTTGCAAAAATATACTATGACATTTGACTTTAAACTTACAGGGTTACTGCGCATCCTGGTGGAATGTCCAAACGCTTTCCCGCCTGAATAAAATCTCTGACGTTATCTTCTGGCAGGGTTTCATAAGGAGTACAACCTATAAAATAATAGTAATTTTACGAGATTACGTGACAAAAATGATTCTTTTTCTGCAATGATTTACACATGGCAGAAAAATGTGTGGTTCTCGTATTTTAAGCTCTGTATCGCAGTTTTGCGTTGCGAGAGACATTATCAAAAGAGCATGGATGCCAAAATAATATGCGAAGACCAACGATGTGGTCATTCTCTACTTCTACTCTGGTTCCTTTTCAAATGCGTGAATGTGTTACACGGAATATTATATTCTGAGCGCGGAATGTCTGGGCTCTCACTAAGTTGAATCTAAATTATTTTTTCTGCTGTTTGTGTCCATACAAATTATGATAAGGAAATTACTGATTTCAGGAAATATGCCTCATATTAGATTTGAAATTATTTGACGAGAAAAGCAAACTGACCTAATGAATATACTTCCCAAAGAAGCACACCAAACGACCATATGTCACTTCTTGTCGTACATCCGTTACCTGACAGCACTTCCGGTGCCATCCATCTGATCTGTAAGTGTCCCTGTGCAGATAGAGACATGAGTTTGTAAACAACAAATGATATAGCTAACTATACTGGGTCAACAGGCCACACGCTCATTTTGGCAGAAAAATCGCCTGTTAAATAAAGAGATCATTATGTTTAAACACAAAACATTTTGTTATACAAAAACTTAGCACGTCCAATGTTTTTTGTTAATGATGTCGATTTTACTCCCCAAGTCAATAAAACTTTCATCAGAAGCAGCAACATGTAAACACATGAAAAGTTGTTATTGTCAGCAACAAAACAATTACCACACGCTGAACGTGCTGAATTCATTGGTGTATATGGAATCTGAAATAGCAGTGGGTTGGATGATAAATGCATCATGGCATCCTGGATGGCGTTACCTTCATCTTTTGTCTGTATCTTTGATCAGTAAGAACAGCACTTGACGAACCAAGACCAGAGAGTTTACACTTCCACTGACTGTCAACAACGATATTCTTTGCCATAATCTCTCTGTGAATGATCTGAAAGTAGAGAAAAAATCAATTGTGAAATTTATGCTATCTCAAAAACAACAGTAGCCATTGCAGATTACACAGCTAAAAATAGCAACATTGAAAATTGATAACAATTCAATTTTAAAGCCTCATGGTGTATACTGACCTTGAAAATAAATTATTATTACAATTGTGTAGCCTCCATCAGACAAACAAATCAAACCAAAACAATCCATTGACTCTCAATAACCATATTTTCAATTGCTACCATGCTGGTGACATGTGATAGTTCAAAAGTACCTTATTCTCGGAAAGAGTCTTCAGACACTCAGCCACATCCAGGGCAAAGGTCAATAGGTCAGGGGCTTTTCTTTTCCAAGCATCGGCATCCTTCATGTTTTCTAGAACTTGAAGCAAAGTGCCGTTGGGGGCGTACTCTGTGATCAGATACATGGGATCTGGAACAAAAAGTAATTTTTACAGCGGTAAAATCTGGAGAGGGCCAATTATCGATTGTATTTAACTGTCGTCTAGTATATACACACATCAGGGAACATTGGCCACTTTAAG
Organism: Ptychodera flava; assembly: GCA_001465055.1. Classification (NCBI taxonomy): domain Eukaryota; kingdom Metazoa; phylum Hemichordata; class Enteropneusta; family Ptychoderidae; genus Ptychodera; species Ptychodera flava. Next base: position 92,851 of record LD342678.1, read on the forward strand.
AAAATATGCAGTTTCGACGGAAACTCTGAAACATACCAAATCTTCAGTTCTACCATAGGGAGTACACTTTACACTGTCAGAAAATGGTCATCACACGTATCTGAATGACGAAGAGTAAAACTGAAATTCTTTTTAAAAAAACGTCATAAATACGTTAAGAAATGTGTTGCATATCCTTGTCTCTCACCTTCCGTAATGCAACATCCGAGGTATTCCACTATTCCCTTCAACTTGGACAATGACCCCATGACCTCAACTTCTCGTTTGAAGTCACTTTTGTCTCCTGCAAAATTAAAATGTCAAAGAATACATTATACGATTTTTTAAAAGATATTGTCCTATTGAGGTATTTTTGACACGTGTGTTACGATTTTTCATTAGTGCTGGTATTTACTTCTTCCTTTCGTTCCTTTTGCAAATTTTGCTTAACAAAATACACATCTCTTTCCGCCTACCTTTGTCAATTGTCACGATGACGTCACTGACTCCATCTTTCCCGCCAATAAACCAGGCCTCCCCTGTCATTGTCTTACTGAAACGTCCATCACAAAGAATGTCCTTCAAGTAAAGACGACTCCTGGGAAATTCCCGCGCAACATCTCCAGACTTCAAGTACACATTGTCTTTTTTCTTGTTATCTTCTTCAAGATTTGCATAAGTAGACTCTATGTCAAGGTCGATATACTCAGGCCTTTCAGCTACGTTGGTACTGCCAATATGTAACTACATGGAATCAAATTAAAGAAATATTTTATACACGGTATTTGAAACACTACTGTCTCCCCGTAGTACAATTTAACTTTCTGTATTTGAAAATTCTCTTACTTAAAACTACTATTTCTCGTCATCGACAAAAAAGATTGTTGATGACTGTGAGGAAGCCAATCTGTTGCCCTGAATATGACCCAGAAATGTCTGCCCAGTACATTGCAAATGAATTGCGACCTGCAACGTTCATGTTATTGACATGACATTTTGTGACCCTATATACAACTTAATTAGGTCAAAACTAAATAAACAAATCCCTCGAAGTTTTGTTTTCCTTCAATGCAATTTGAATGTTTGCCGTTCAAGGCATATTAATGGCAGCGTTTTGTCAATGTTTGAAGTTTTCGGATATGTAAATGTCAATCTGTGCATTTAAAGCAATCAAACTTACATGTGTGTATGACGACTGTTGGACATCTCTTTGGAGATCCTGGTATGTACTTTCTGGCGAATTTTCTGATTGTTTATCTTTCTGAAATATCATAAAAAGCACGATAATGAAAGACAGCAAACACGAATGTATCGTAAGCCTTTACGTCGTCTTGGATTAAAATTTCAAATGTTGAAATATTAGTTTGATTATTTCTAAGCTTTCGGTTTAAGCGACTAGAAGCTAATGTCATATATTACTATCGGTTCGATATTTTGAACGAAAGACTGAGTGAATGGATATGGAAATGCAAATTTGTACCTAAAATATAAATTGTGTTAGAATGAGCCCAGTGTTTAATATTCATGTTTGTTTTTCACTGTATTTTCGAGGAATCTTAGTAAAAAGACGCTTTATTTGAAAGAAACAAATATTGGCAACTTAAAGGTGCTTACACGGTCTTTGAAAGATAATCATAAAAATGCTGCAAATACAATACCAAATGTAATTCATGTCAAGCACTGGCTAAGCTCTTGTCAATTGAGACGGTGCTCTACACTTGACATATTCAAGCCTTACCTTTTTCACCAGAACTCTTAAGCCATGACCATTAATAAACAATAAGCTGAATGTCAAGATGAGTAGTGCCAGTGTTATAGCAAATAGGCAGCCGAAGACGATTGACAACGTATTACTGCACTCACAGGGCTGACGGGGAAACACTACATAATTGGAAAACAAAACAAAGTATACGTTGTCTGTCTGCATTGCATTTGGTCTGTTCTGTACGATGTCAAAATGAAAACCGTCTGCTCCTTACTTTGAGATGTAAAAAGGCGCTGGAGTCACCTCCTTACTGTATCGAAAATAATCTGTGAAAAGTTGAGTAATGTTCTCGCTTGTTTTAAAGGTCACGTGATAATCCGTCGTCGCCGCTACAGTTGACTGGCCTAAGAGTAAAACGGCATTAAAAGTCCTCTGAACAACTGTTTGCCATAGGCTGACTTCGATCTTGAGTGGATTCAGCCTTAACAGCAGCATCGTACACTTTCAATTGAATAAATTTCAAAGATGAAATCATGAAGCCTAAATACATTTGGGTAGTTTCAGTTGTGAACTAAATATAACAAATGAAACAATAGTCAAATAGAAAGGCAATACCGCACGTTTTAACGCTCTATAACCTATTTCTATGGAATAATGACATGCGCATCAGAATTATTAAGCGAACGAATACTTTTTTGCTGTCAGTGGAATCATATATTGATTGTTACTGGTCATGATGGCTAAGCGTCAGTTTCCTTACCGGAATAAGTATCTCCCGTCGGATTAGCAATGGTTGGTATATCTGTAAACAGAACAGTTTGAGAGTAATATTTGGTATACGCTGCATTTATGAGAAATCGGGGAAAATTAACAAAATTATTTACGAAAACCAGTACTAGATTTTATACATATTATGAGCAACGTGACTTTGATCACAGTAAATTCATAATTTTCTATCTCTCGTTTAAAGCATCGAAGCTCAATAAGCAGTGTTCTTAAAGACACATGTTCAAGTTTTATTATATACATTACATTTTAACACTAAGAGGCACTGAGCTAAGATAAGTAAAACGAATGAAATTAAATTTTTTGGAGGTTTGTATTGAAGCGGTAAGATGCATGTTGTTTGATGATTTTGATTATTGAATGCTGAGAAAGACTGCTTTCTCAATATTTTCATTTAAACGAGACCCTTTAGCCTTTTACAGCAGTAAAAAGAACATTTGATAATCCGAAGTGAAGAATCACAATTAACTAGAAAGCATTTGCAAGCAAAAGCGAAATTCCAGAGACCAGAGCAGCGGAAGAAACAAGAGAATGTGTGACAAAGATAGGTGCAGAATGAAAGAGTGCTTTGGAATTTAATATTCAAGCACGTACCTATAGTTAGGGCTGCTAGCAGTAAACACAACTAAAAGCAAGGTAGTCCACAGATTACAAATGCCTACATGTACGGTAAAAACGCAACAGATACATACGGGGGCGACAACGCACGGAAATGTATATCAGACGACATTCTCGCGAGCCAGAGCAATAATTTTCGCTCCGCTGACCGGATCTGTTCAAGAATGCTGCCTAGCTCTGCATGGCAGGGCTGTGTGTTACCGGCGTTAAACGGCCTCGCAGACTGATATAGGAAAAACCGCTGGTGGCTCCTCAGAAATATGGCGGGCAGTTTCTCCACCCAAAACAGCCGATTTTGAATCCAAATTTTGCATTGATCTTCGTTCTCGAGCACACCCACCTCACCTAGGTACACGATGTGCCCAGCCGCGCTTGTAAACTTACGGAAAGCCTCCTTTTCTGTCTCTATGCGAGCGAAGCGATCGATCCGCCGCCATTGTTGTCTCATGAGCATTCGGGCGAAACAGTATAGTGCCACGTACGGCGAGTATTTATAGAAAAATAAAATCAAAAAGCAACAAAAAACAAAGCGAAAGAAAGCTAGAATTATTAATAGCTGAACGCAATATGATAGTCGAGCAATGCAGAATAAAAAATAAATAAATAAACACACAAGAAATGCCCGTAAAACCCGTCCGAGCTGAGCGATGACGTCATAAGCGTGTCGCAATGCATTCTGGGTAATTAAGGTAAAATTTGTGTATAGCACGTTCTATGATAGTAATACCGGAAATAGAGAAAGAAAGAAAGAAAGAAAGAAGGAAAGGGAGCAAAAACTAACAGTTCCAGAGCTGGTCTCTGGAACTAATAATTTTAGAAAGGGTATCATTAAAAAAGCGGTAGCATTAATCACTTTCATGAAAGCATGGAGCCACTTCTACCTAATGCAGAACTTTACCATATAATTTGCTTCAAATCAATTAAATCACATGATACATATCTGCGATACACAGAACAATTTTACAAATTGATATTACGATGTCCTTTTTACACAAATGGTTTTGTAATAACCGTACATGACTAATTATTGACAAAGTGGACTTCACGAAAAGTGCATGACACGATGCATAATTAATCCTACTATTTAAAACAACCGTATTATCTAAGGCTACAAATCAAAAAGATTTATTAAATGCAATATCTCAAATCATTGCAGCATTATTCGGATACCATGAATGAAAGAAATCCCCCATTTAAACAAAAATAATTGTTCTGTTTTTAATAATTCATAATATCCCTCAACATATGGCAAGGCGATAACATTCTGTTACGCTTTTGGACCATCGATAATGAACTTGTTCACTAACGTGTTTTTTTCACGACTTCTGTCAGTGATGTTTCTCCCTTTGTATTACTTGCATTACATGTCACAGTGACTTCATCATCACCATCTTCATCTGTCAATGTCCATGTCCTCGAATTACCTCCAGTCTGTCCATCATCACTCTCCCAGGAATATGTGATCTCACCAGGATTAGCACTTGCATCACATTCCACAGTTGCTGTGTTGTCTTCCCAGCTTTTAAAACCAATGGCGTGGATTACAGGGGCATCTGAAATTTGAATTGCCATTTATTTATGAAGTAACAGAAGATATGATTCTGATTGAACATGTAATAATTGTAATACTAAAACCACAACGTAAACTTTTTAACAATTTCGAAACAATCAAGAATTGTAAAATGTAAACATTGGTACATAGAGCAAAACGTTAGTAAAAAAAACAAACAAAACGGATGATTTTTGCCTTAGAATCTACCATTTCACGCCACGACATGATGTCTAAATTTCTTTCGATTGTTTAGGACATGAGAAATTCAAGATGCTAACGAGTTTATTCACGACATAGAGAATGGTTTGAAAATATGAAGTCTGTGCAAACAGCAAATTTCAACCTACGTTGCACATTCATCAAAATCTGTGAACTTCTTGGTGGCAAGCTTGCATGTTGAAATGATTCACATTTCAGGTATTGCTGGTCATCAGAAGCATTGAATGCATACATAAGACGACTTTCTGTGTCGTAGAGTCTAGTGTCATTGCCAGTTTCTGTTGTTGTGTTGTCACTAAAATGTGTGATGTCATTGCCTCTTATTGTCCACAATAGATCAGCTGGGGGATTCCCGGATGTTGTCGTGCATGAAATGATTTCTGCACTACCTGCTTCAACATCTTTTGGAACGTCAGATTCATTGATGGCGACACTGGTCACTTGGTCTGAAAATCAGTGCATGATGATTAACAACTGTTTCTTTGCAAGGGAATACGATAGACTTTCACATCCAAAATACCTTAGATCAGATTTCTCACACGAGTTGGGGATATTTTGCGTCACACTCGCCTGAGGTTTGTGTGAGACAAAATACCCCAACTCGTGTGAGCAGGTCCTTGGTGTATGAGATTCTTTTTCTCACATGACCCCAAAATGCGTTCAAGTCTTACTGGAAACGTTGAATGTTTAACTGTATCAGTGACCACCCTACTTCGTGGCCATCAAGTATTCCATGTCATTAACGCGAATTCCGAGGTAAACAACAACGTACACCATCATCCAAAATCGTGACAATGCTATCCCCGTACTCTGATCTGCTTACTTTGTAGTTCTGGTCACCATTGTGTTACTCATCGTGCTAATGAATGATATTTTGTGCGTGGAACGAAAGGCTGTTTATCATCCAATCAGAGCTCGTGTAATATTTATCAGATTTCTGATTCCTAAATCTGAACGTGCTGGAATGTGGGATCGATTTTTCTCACACCGTTGATCCCACACTACCGGTGACCAGAAATTTGAGAAATGATATTTTCCAAGTAAAGCTCAGATACTTCCTCTCATGTCATCGAGTGATACGATCAGTCAAAACGAAATTATTAACACAAAGTGTTGGGTGGTTGTATCTTCTGAAATATTCTAGTTACCTCGAGCCATGTAAGAAACGAAGCAATCAGAATATTTTCATGCCATAAACTTCCAAAAACCCCATTCTGTTGACATATGGACGACACAGTTCTCTCTGAACAGTTATATTGATGTACCCCAACACGAGATAATATCAGAAAGAAATTCATTACCTCAAGCGTTTTGAGATGTTTAATTAAGTTCCCGAAACTAATTACAGCCGGCGTTTTGTTCTCACCCGTGATTCGATCTTTGTTTGACTTTTTTAAAGTGCAAGGTTTGAGGTTTTAATGTCATTTAGGTCAATAGTCTGTTTGGGGTTTGTGCTTGATATGAACATTGCGATAATTGTTCAAGTTATTTAGTTTTTAAGTGTGCAATGACTTAATGGAAGTCTAGACCAATGCTAATGAGTTCATATATTACGTTAAATGAAAATCAAAGTTCAACTACATATAAATACATGTATCATTTACAAAATGTCATATCCCCCCTGCATCAGTCGGTACTACTCAAAAGCTACCTCAAATGACTTTCACTTACACAACACATACAGTCTTGCTTGAGGAGCTGTTGGACCATCGGCAGTGAAGGGCCAGCAGTCATAGTGTGCGTCTTCATCCAATGTTGCTGAGTCTACAGTGAGTTTGAAGGAATCATTGGTTTGTCCATCACTTTCGACAGAATATACAGTCTCAAATCCCAAGACAAACGTACAACTTCCATCGACATTATAACAGATAGCTATAGTAGACCAACCGAAGCTATCATCTCTGCTTCTTCCCCAAACTATGAAATCAATACCAGGACTTGTATCCCATGTAACTGGAGGCACCGTGGACCAGTGGTTAGGGTAACGGACTCACTATCGGAGGATGGTGAGTTCGAGACCCGGTTCATGTCCCGGTAGATCCAGAGTAGCGGATTCACTGTCGGAGGATGGTGAATTCGAGACTCTAACTCGGTGTTGTGCCCTTGAGCAAGGCACTTTACTCCTCAGTGCTCCATTGGGGTAGTGGGTTATGGGTACCTAATCCTGTAAATGGGCTAGCGCCCGTTGGATGATGGACTAAAATAAAAATAAAACTGTACAGTTGAAAGACGCAGACTCCCCTGGGTGCACATACACTGTGTTTGAAGGTCCAACGACAGTTGTCTGGGCGTACGAGTGAAGAACAGCTATAAGAGTATCGAAATTTTCCAAAATGTTAAAATCATCAATGTTAAAATTGTAATACGTGTTGGGTACGCAGGAATTCCTTCATTGGCTATTCACTAAATGACGTACCTCTACCTTGACATCAAGCTAGAATTATGCTAAACGTCACACACTAACCAATATGGCGGCCAGTGTGAAATAGGTGTCTCGCTAAAACCCCATTTTCTATTGATTTTCAAAACAAAATTGGACAGTCTCAGGTAGATTTAGCGCAGTCTTTCAATTGACAGCCTTTTACACAAAAGTTACACTGTACCTGTATCTATATGTTGTGAAATCTATATAATACAAACATGAATGGCTAGGCTATGCGGGTAGAGGTCCTCAAAAGGCAGTATGGAGGTCAAACGTCGATGACCACAAACTAATAGGGCAAAAATGTATCTAGTCTGATAAAAAGGCACGCTCAGAATGAGTACACCACCAGTAAAGATAAATTTTCATAATGTAGGACATCTGTGAAATTTTAATGTACAGAATTTGCATTCCCCTATAATCAGAGATTGTTCAAAAGTCTCAACAGTCACAGCATGCACATATTTCATACTAGATCATGCTAAAAGAAAAAAAAGGGTGGATATTGTTTGCACACTTTTGGAAATGTAAATACTTAAAAGAAAATGAAAAAAATTCTTTCAAACAAGAAGAACAGAGAGACCCGTTTTAATAAATATAACGACAGAATCTGCACTCACCAAACAACAAAGTAACCCATAATGTGACGATGACAGGCATGATGGTGAGAAGACAGAACCAAACATTCAATACTTCGAATGTCTCTTATCACTGTCAGATCGTGCGTGTTCGTGGCCAATTGTTTGTGCTGTCAGCCGCACCCAATGTTAAAATATAATTGATTAATTGTCGTTGATATAGTGCGATATGTATCAGGCCTCAGTCTGTTAGCTTGCCCTGGCTTGATACTTATATATAAGAACCTGAAGCAAATTCCATACATTAAAATCTACCTATCTGACGATCGCGTGTGTGCGTTAAACTCAATGAATAAGTACCAAACATACTTGATGTGTTCTAATATTTATTGT
>LD342678.1:103484-125198 GCA_001465055.1 Ptychodera flava
GGGTAGCGTGCGTCGCTATGCGGGTCATCCAACGGTCAACCTTTTGATGACCCTCATAACGACGCACGCTACCCCGCCAACAGATAGCTGCGTTTCCACGGCTAAATGTTTTGATACTCCTGCAAATTTCAAGGTTAACTCCAGTGTGCATCATATATCTGCAAAATAATTACAGAAAACATTCTTGATTTTGTCGATCAGAAGGTGAGGCAATGTAAGCTATCCTTGTTTGAAAACCTTCAAATACTCAATATTTATGTACATCTCTCTCCATGTGTTGAAATTTACATAATTATATAATGCATAAATCATTGTAGTATTAGTGCTTGCAAAATATTAATTTTAGATCACATAACTCAGAATATCTATATCTGAATTTTAAATTTTTGTCTCTTTGCGGTTGATTCAATTTAAAGTATTAACGTTAGGATCTAGAACATGTTGAATACAAACAAAGCAATATATCATATTATAATAGGGCTAAGGGCTAATGGTGCATAAAAACTTTGACTTGTGTGCTCATTTATGTTTCCATGTCAAGATGTGTGTAGGAGTGCAAATTAAAATCTAAATTGAGATTGATTTAAATGTTTTACTTTACAATTCGATATCGAGTATATAATGTATTGGTTATATACGGCAATTTATCCCCGCTTACGACCAAGACATCCTCATAGCAATGCTCATCAGCACGTGTCACAGCCATGGCACATCACCCATCCCCATGTGATTCGGATAATCAACGGATATTAAGTCTGGTCACCGAGTTGACCTCAACGCGGCAACGGAGTTATATCATACTACAGCACAAAAGTAAAATCACAGACAGTAGAAGCGGGGACTGTATGGTAAAATGAAGTAAAAACACTCCGCAATTTCGGATGTGAAATTCAACGTACGTGTTACGGACTCCAAGAGGGCACATCGAAAATACTTATTTATTAAAGCATCAACATCATCAAACTTTCCTTACCTTTACAAGTGAAATAATACCGCTCAATATTTGACTTATAGTCAATGTCAGCGTGTTCAACGTCGCCCGGCTTCGAGTACTTCTATCAAGATAGCGCTGTCCGTATGTTCGGCATGAGCATCTGCGATTTCGCCACGTTGACCAAACTTTTCATCGCGCTCAGTAACCAAGGAAGCTCTACCTAACACCAGAAATTTGGTAATTTCGTTCACAGACAGATGGTAGTCGACAGTAAAATCCCTAAGGCTTTCATCATAGCCAACGAATTTTACTGAATTTTACAACCAGTAAAGATGGTCAATGTATCTACATGTTGACGTATCGTTTTTTGGACTAGCCTTTCTCAACAGATGAATATAAAGAAAAATGTAGGTCCCGAAACGCTCAAAATCAGTGATTTTTGCAGGGCAGGGGTGTAATGCCCAAAGTAAAAAAAAACCAAAACATCAAATCATTCCGGTCGAAAAAGGAACACGTCAAGCCCTAGCCGGGTCCACTAAATAAAACCCTGGGAAAGCATTTTGTTCAAATGTAACGATTTAAAAAGCCTTGAGGTTTTGAACTTTCGGCTAACTAATTTGCATATCGATATCGTCACCGGGCGCGAGCTGATAGTGCTACTGGTTTTTGACGTCTCTCTGTATTTCGGAAATATGTGCCGAGCGTTTTACTAAAACATCAAGGGTAAGGTCGGTAACTGATCCATGGCAACCACCCAAAAGATCCCGGTGCCACATCTTAACCGTCATTAACTGCATTCGGTAGCTTCAAACTGATTATAAGGTAATCAATTAAGTCATTAACGATGATTTTTCTTTCCCGATTTCAAAAAGCGACGTAAACTAATAAACCTAAATGTTTTTGCTACAAGAGCTGATTAATTTCTTAATCACTGATATTGAGTTCTGATACCTCGCGGTTGCTGTGTACCTTGAACGCAGTAATTTGTGACGAGAATCGACTATATATAGTTATCGCGAGGTTTATGTTAGTGAACCATCTACCCTGTTATCACTGCAGAACGCGTCGCGTAAACATTAACGGATTACATATCTCAGACCTCGACATTGAAACATCGCTAAGGTTATGTCCATATGTGGCACGTGATGAATATGGGCACATTGAACCTAGATCAAATTCAGCTAAATCTTGATATTGTATCATGCATCTGCAGGTACCGCCAACTAAGCTGTTCGTGCAAAAAGGTGTTCGTGCGACTTTTTTCAGCGGGCAGGCAAATTTCAAAACCAATTACGGGCGGAGAGGAAATATCGGATATATCGATATTTGCTGTGGGAAGGGAAGACATTTCATTGGGCACCGGAAAATACGTAGAGGGAGGGGAGCCGTGGTTGATAGAACTTGAGGAGAGATTAAGCCCCTAACTTTGAGGGGAGCAATGTTCCAAGGTATACTGCTATAGCTGCTCGCGCGGTTTTTGCGTTGTTCTTGGTTGCCTGGTAGGCATCTAGAGGGCAGTTGGGATTTTTAGAGTGGGGAGAGGGCAGTGGGGAGCTTGAATAATTGTTGTGGGCAGATCATCGATACCTGAGGACAATGGGCATCAAAATTCAGCGGGAGGGCACATTTTCCGTGTATGCCAGTGAGATGGCAGTTACGAACAGCTCTACTTTCCCCTCCAAATTTTAGCTCAAGGTCAAAAAGCTCAAGGTCAAAAATAAGTACAATCGGTATATCAGCCTCCAAAACATGTTTTGTGATGACTTTGCGAAACTGATGAAATTTTTCACTTTGCGGCACGTCTATCTGAATATATATTCGCTACCAAAGACCGATGTGAGACTTTTACATGGGCAAATCATATTACACGTGAGTCACAGAACCCGAAAGATATGGTACAACATTATGGATGTCAGCACCTCAAGAAATGGTATTAGTGAGTCACCCAAATCAAAATGACAGGTAGTTCTCATTTCAAACCATAAATCACCGCTTAACAGCATTAAGATTGTTTTACAGGCAGACAATGATTCACTGATAAAACCAGACAAAAATAGCTCAGTACATATGAACGTGAACTCTGATGCTTTTCAGTTCAAGGTTACTTGTACTGATAACGCCTCCATTACATGACTACATAGCAAAGGAAAACAGCTTTCTTTCACTCTCAAAATGAACAAACCATGATAATGTCAAAATAGCTGCAGCACTGTAGTCCTATTTACGCAACAGTCTTATATTGCAAGCTGTAGAGATGTTACGGGATACTTTATGAGACAATGCCACCGTATCCTTCATCTGTCGTACGATTTGCCTTCTTTGATGCGTATCGAGCGAGGGCTTTCTGTTATATTTAGCTATTGCAATGTCGGCGAGGTTCTCAGCAAGAAAACTTAACAATAAATTCAAAGTTCGCGTTTGAAGGAATATGTGACAGCGGAGTGGCTGGTTGTTCGACTGATAAATGAAAATGAGAAACAGAAAGAAACAAAAGCATGCAGCAGCAGCAATACCAACAACATAAAAACTTATCACAGGGCTGGAGATGTTCATTAGGCTTTAATCGGCGTTCAATGAGAGTGAAATACATTGTTTTGACAGGAAAAGATATTCTGGTCAGAAGAGAGATTGCGTTCAAGTTAACGTGTTCAAAATAGAAAGCAAACACAAATAATTCGAGAATTACATCATCTAGTTTTAAATTTGTGAATCAAAGTGCCTTTTCTCGATGGAACACCATCACTGGGGTTAGGATGTCTGCAAAGTCATTTACATTTGTACGATCATCGTAATATTGGTATACAGGAAGCGATTGCAGATTGCCTGTACTTCAATATTGCATAGTTGTGTCACTCTGAAAAATGAAAATGAAAATGAATTTTAACAACATTAAATAAAATCATTGTGTTTTACAAGGAAATAATACAGCGAAAAGATTGTGTAACATCCGGGACTCTTTTCTAAATGTGCAAATGAGAAAGATCTTGAGGATATTGGACTTTATTGAACTTTTTGTGTAATTTTACTTGACTCTCCCTTTCATCTACATATGTGTATTAAGGAAATGTTTTTCCCGACCATCGCTTATCTACAGATACCAATTCCGGAATTAAGGTCATTGTATATGAATATAAATATAAATATTTCTATCATTCATTATTTCGAAATGTTGTAATAGTTACGTTTCGTTAATGTTGTTTTAGAAGTAATCATATCGGATACATCTCTAAGAATATCATATACAGCTGCGTAACAAATATATATATTTGTTTCTGGAATTAATGGCAAATAACGGCTTTTCACCGAAGTTTTTTTCAAAGTATTTCAAAGATATCTGATTGGGTTATATTCATCATTGAAAACAGATGAGGAACTATGACTCCAATAAATGAAATTTACTCTGAATACCAAGTAAATTCATTATTCCTTACTATAATTAAGCTTATGTTTCTTATGAATCAATATATCAAATGTTAATAGAATGATTTTAGCAGCAATGTTGTTTCGTGATCTACAAGCAATTAACCAATTATACTATGTATTGTACTCATATTAATTATTACAGTGTCTTATGACGCTCTTATTCTGAAAAGTTAAACAATTTACCTTCAGGACTCGACAAGAAAGTCGTTGTATAAAGAGAGATATCATTGCAATTGACATGACATTCTTCCAAGATTATACCAATAGAAATTCGTTCAAATAGAGTCAGTGCTTAGAACTGTATCCACATTCTATGCATTCGTCTTTTAGGCAAGAAATTCTTAGTAATAAATATGTATTTATGTCCAATACGCTTCAGGTGACAGTGCGCCCTTGTTTGTCTGATTTAAGTGATGGCACAATGCATTGATTTTTGAGATATGTAAATTTGTGGATTTTGTCGATTATACCAAGTGTTTAGCTATTCAATTGTTGCTTGCCTGTGTCATAAACTCTTAAGCCTTGGGATTTTATCCTTGTTTCTATCTGCTTTTGTCTGCTAACCGGACGACAGCAGCTATGGGAGTAAAAAGAAATGACCAAGTGCTTAACAGTAACATGTAGTGAAAGGGGGACACGTAAAAGATAAAGTGCTTAAGCAATAATGTACCCCCTCAGGCTCCCGGCCCATAATGAACGAAAGCAAACTTTGCACGACACAATGTACGAGGCGAAATACATGTGAGTGCAAAGTTTGCTTGAGTCCATTATGGGCCGGGAGAGGGTACATTATTGCTATTATTTATAGCTTCGGCAATGCCAGTGAATTTTTAAATGTACAAAACGAATAATTAAGGAAATTTAAAGTGAGTTTGCAGCCAGTGAGCTTTGTCCGGCATGATCGGCCCTGAATCTGTACACTTAAGACGCACTCCACACTGCACTGCACTGAACACGCACGTTCAACACAAAAAAAATGAGCAGACGATGTATTTTCGAAGGAAATGAAAAGGAATTGCATCACTACCGCCTATATCGAACTTGCAACATCACCTTGCCGACACGGTGAAATGCCAGACATATGAAAGAAAACGGAATGTTCATGCATCGACATCAGCATGACGAAAAGCTGATCAATAGCTGATCAATACGATCATCAGCATTCAATTGCAAACGATCTCAACAGAGTTCAACAATGTTATTCAAATGTTCAAATTTCATTAATAATTGTGTCTATAAATTTAATTTTCGATGGCTTCTTGAGGAGAGCGATTTTATTTCGGCGAACCGGAAAACTCGACGCAAAGGGGTGCTTGAAAGGAACAAGTTGACAAACATACGGGAGGGTCTGTCTCGATGTCGAGAACAAGGCAGAAAAAAATCGATCAGTGAAAGTTGTCTCCGATTACAGTCAGTGCATCAGAACTAGGTGGCCGAGATGTTAGATCAACGGAGAGTCCTCGGTCGTCATGATTGTTGGCAGTAGCTGACCCCCGGAGTTGACCTTGACGCTTGCATCGTTTACATGGACACTGTCATACATAATATGCCATGTGTCAAACCCAGTATCATCTAGGAGTTTGCAATTGTACTGAGGTCTGTTTCACCTATACGGCAACGAAGCGAGCCATGCTGTAAGCAACGTAGTATTTATAGTGGTACAGTGCACTGCATGCAGCAGCATGCTGAGCGCAAGCCAGACAGAGCAGACGAAGATTGTATGCGGGAGGACTAAAAAAAATTGATAAATCGTACAGTAAGACATTATTATAGATATTATGCACCATTATCAAGATTTGTCGTTTTGTGTATTACATGGTTTGTCCAATACTTTCCCTCCTTTTAAATGCGCAGTCATTTTTTCGTTTTCAAAAAAAATTGTATTGCTGTGCTCGCTGAAGGGCCGCAATGCTAAATAATCGGATACATTATCAGTAATAATCAGGGGTATGACGTCACAAAATTCACTGATATTTATCACAAAACTATAATATATTTGATAATAACCCATGGATTAAACTAAAGAAAATCTAGTGATATGACATGACGAGTACATTATCGATGTAGATTTGAGGTCTCTCAAGTTTGACTGTGGATGTGGCATGGGTGAATTTCAACGATGTGTTTACATTACCGAATCAAATATAAGTCTTATGAAACATGTGTTTAACAATCAAATGGACGATACTTCAAATGCTGCCATGCAAAGCGATCAACCAAAGCCAAACCAGTTACATTTATAGAATATATTTAGGAGTGGAACTCTGACCTGTAACAAGGACTGAAATATTTACAGCCGACTCTCCAAGCTTGCAGACGTAGGTGTTGGCATGAATAATTTGGACACTAGATATCGTTAGTGTTGTTTCTTTTTCACCACCACTCTCTGGAGTAATTTCATATCTATCAGAAGATGTGTTAACAGGGACAAAACTATCTTGCTCTTGTTGCAACCATTCCCAGATAATTCTTTCTTGGAATGGAGGCTCAGCATCAGTTTCACAAGAGAGCTCAACTTTATCACCTTCATTTGCCGTATACGGATTATCCGTGGTACTGATTACTGTCGGCACATCTGTGAACAAACCAATTTTGATATGGTCATTTGCAGAAATCAAAGAAAATAAAATAATCTGTTGAAAGACATGATAACAAACAGGAGGACACAAAGAAAAAAACAGAATACCTCGTCATAACTTCGAAACTCACTTTAACGTTCAAAGACAAGAAATCGACCTCTTTAAGCTAACGATTCTCTAGTGGACAACAAGCTCAGAACCCCTGTGAATTATATATTTTTGGAAAGGCTAGATATAGGATAACATTTTAGTCACAATAGTGTCACCATTAATTACATACCTATCACGTGACAGCTAATTTTGCATAACTTTCAAAAATCGGTTTTCATTCTGTTTTGTTGCGATGCTTTGAGACTCAAATTAAATTTGTTTGAATGCAAGCTGTCTTAAGGATCTTCCGAAGTGTGTCTCAGAATTTTTTTAAACCTTCTTAAACAATTTTTATGCCAGAAAAACTTCCAGAGCGACGAATTTAATCCTAATTAATTTTCTTTAAAATTGTGCTCAAAAACTAAGCAAGATAAAAAAATCTGAGACACACTTTGAAGAGCGTTGTGACAGCTTGCATTCCAGCAAGTTTGAGTCAGATATTTAGAAGTATTGAGACAAAACATAGGGAAAACAAATTGTTGAAAGGTTATGCAAATTACATCTCACGTGATAGTTATGTAAGCGATGGTGACACTGTGGTTACTAAAATGTGTCTCTATATATCTAGGCTTTCAGAAAATGTAAAATTTACAGGGGTTCTGAGCTGATTAACCAATAGAGAATTTTTAGATTAAAAAAGTCAATTTCTTGTCTTGGAATCTTAAAGGTACATGTTGTCTTTGACAACGTCATAATTAAACATATTTTAAAAAGGACATAAATTTCAAACAACAAATACGGTAAGATGAAACATATTTTATTTGAATTTGATAAAATAAATAATGGCACTATGTCAAGGTTAATTAACTTTTTCGCTGGTGTTGAGGGCAGATGTTTGTAGTTTATACAACAGTTTCCAATATAGTTAAGAAGAAATCTCACTATTTTCTCGAGAAATTCTGTTCCATGTTTTGGGATTTGATTTATGTCAATGTGCTGTCATCAGGGTCCATCATTCTGTAATGTGACAGAATAAAGCCAGATCATCGGCTCTGTTTGTTTGACATGTCATTTCTGAATACATTTTCATATATACCAATTTGGCTGCACTTGTTGCAAAAAACCAAGAGGCCAACTAAAATATAGAAATGTAATTATGCAAAAGTTAGTACTATCAGGTTCGGGTTAGAATCATATTCCATGCATCTTGAGGGGTTTATGGAAGTCATGAACTCCTGATGGGTCTTGAGGTCGTAGATGCCTCCTATAATGACGTAGTTACTCTTCATGTGCCAGAGTCTGGACCAGCACTGATAATATTTCATGACCGTAAGTTTGCATTGTGGCAATATTCGACATTCGAAAACAATCGGAACTAAATTGGGATAATTGGATGGAGAAGTAATGTCGGTTTAATCTGCATATGTAAGCTCATCTGCTTTTCTTTTAAGTCGAAGACTTGTTGTATGAGTAATTTGTAATATTGCAACATTATAAGGCACCTAACAAATTTAAGAATTTTGAAAAACATGTATATCCAATTATCCTTAACTATTCCAATCGTGTTATTGATGGAGAGTAACACCTGTGGTACAGGTATGTATATATATATATATATATATATATATATATATATATATATATATATATATATTCATAGTTTTTGATCATAACATCTATACTCATTAAGAAAGCAAAATAAATCTACGCTATACGCTATACATTCCAAATACCAAGAGTTAAAACGTAGACCTTGAGAGGTCATACACTGACTCATAACATGACCCTGCAGTTCCTTCCAGAATGAGGCGAGCTTAAAATCGTGTAAAGTTATAGTAATGTCAAGGACGAATACTATTTCGGTAACACTGTCTAGGTAATAGGGACGTCTTAAACGACTAACAAGACGATCACCTTTGCGAAATGACATGCATATGCTGTCTGCTAAGAAAAATTATAAATTTTGAAAACGGTTAAAACGAACATGGTGAACTTTTCACCGTTTGAATACACACACATACACAGGCACGCACATATGCACACACAAAAAATGAGGCTTTGTTTTAAATAACAGATGCTCACCAAAACACGATTTTTAACCTTCATTTGACTATATTACACGATTTTAGGAACATGTTCAATTTTCCTTGTCGTACCTGTAGCTAACCTGACGGGCTGACACCTAGCATTTCAGTGTATAGAGATGTAACGAAAAATTAAAGGATATATCGTACTCACAAGGTTTTTTCACAACATCTGTCAGGGATGTTTCTCCCTTCACGTTACTTGCATTAAAAGTCACAGTGACTTCATCGTCACCATCTTCATCTGTCAATGTCCATGTCCTGGAATTACCTCCAGTCTGTCCATCATCACTCTCCCAGGAATATGTGACGTCATCAGGATTGGCACTTACATCACATTCCACACTTACTGTGTTGCCTTCCCAGCTATCCACACCAAAGAATAAATATAACGATCAAAATATGATGCTTATATGGACATCTCGAAGACGAAACCTTCGTACCATGTCTAGACGCAGTGTCTGTTTGTTTCTGCATGGTGTGTGTAAGGAACGATTTACGTCGTCTATCCTCTTCCCCCCCCCCCCAAAGAAAAATGATGAAAATATTTTACTTTAGGTTCTTTTTTTGTTGAAAACATAATATCGTATGCTAAAAATGCCAATTGAAACATTTCTGATTTCGTTACTGATACCCCACGTCCTGATTCTCAAGACGTTTACAAATGAATTGGCAAACGTGTAAAGAATTGAAGAATGCCGAAACAGGAATCACAGGTTTCACTTAGCCAGCATTTATTCCGTATTATTCCGCTTTTGCGATCGTTATATTTTATACAATCCAAGCACTTCTAATCGATTGATTACTAATAGTTTTATATAATAATAAGTTTTACTGCTTCATGGCATAAAGTGAAAATGTAAAGTTTAACGTAGAATCACAGACAAAACTCAATGATGAATACGGATGTAATTACACACGTCTTTTTCTAATGAATCAGTACTGATGATTATGGCAGAGTTCCAAAAGACGTGCCAAAAATAGGAAAATAGTCGGAATAAAGTTTGAAGCTTATTTATTTTCTAGAGCGCCTTTTCTATTCCTAAATATCCAAAAGCGCTACACATAATAAAAATAAACCATACAAAAGTCTGCAAGTTCAAAATCACAGCCGAAAACGAAAAATAAAACGGGATACAATGTTTAAAGTTGGGCTAAAGCTGTTAGTTAAAAAGCACATTGCATTTGGTCTCTACGATATATAATACTGTTCAAACAAATGTGTTTTTAGTTCACGCTTAAAAAGATCGATGTCAGTGGTTAATTTTAGTTGTCTGGGAATTGAGTTCCATAGTTTTTGCCCACAAATAGTGAGCGCTCTATCGTTGAGTGTATTAAATGAACAAGTTACAAGAAGATTGTGAATACTATCGTTACGTAAATTGTAACGTGAATTGCTAATAGGTGTGAACAAATCCTGAATATACATAAGTGCTTTGCCATTTAAGGCCTTAAAAACTAGCAAAATTACTTTAAAATCGACTCTCGCCTTTACAGGCAGCCAGTGAAGCTCAATGAGAGATTGTGATATTCTCTCATTTTTTCTCAGACCTTTTACTAGTCTTGCAGCATTATTCTGTACTCGCTGCAATCGATAGCACAAGTTCTGCGGCATTCCATAAATTATCAGATTTGCATAATCAAGATAAGAACTGACGAGAGAATGGACCAAAGTTTCACAAGCTTTCTGATTCAAGTATTTACGAATACGACGTAGATTATATAAGTTATGGTTGATTTTCTTGGAAACTTGGTTAACGTGAAAAGACATCGATAGATTTGAGTCAAGCCAGCCTCCAAGATTGCGGACGTGGTCAACTAATTTGATCTTATTACCTCCGATATCAATATGCTTGCTTGTTATTTCACCTAATTGTTGTTTTGTCCTCAAGAGCATAACTTCAGACTAATAACGCAAATGAGCAGTTGCGGCTTATTTTTATGCCATTATTGCAGTTCTTCATTGATTGACAGTGACATATACTTACGTTCGACATTCATTAAAATCTCTGAACTTCTGGCTGTCAAGATTTCATGCTGAAATGATTGACACTTTAGATATTGCTGGTCATCAGAAGCATTGAATGCATATATAAGATTACTTTCTGTGTCGTAGAGTCTGGTGTGATCTCCAGTTTCTGTTGCCGTTTTGTCACTAAAATGTGTGATGTCATTGTCTCCTATTGTCCACAGTAGATCAGCTGGAGGGTTCCCGGATGTTGTCGTACATGTAATAATCACTGGAGTACCAGATTCGACTGTTTTTGGATCTTCAGGTTCATTGATGGTAGTACTGGTTACTTGATCTGAAAATTTGTGCATATAAAAACAATCAATCCTTCTCAAGAGAAATAATAAAGTCCAGTTAAAGCTCATACTTTTCCCTTCCCATTGAACGTTACGATCGGATAAAAAGAATTGATAATTAAAAGAAAGTATGAGTTTTTCTTTAGGTATCTCCGATAAACGTTTAGAAATTTTCTTCATGCGTTAAAATGCTATTAGTCTCTTGTAATGAATTCTACCGACATCTGGGCAACACAGTTTCTGTCGTTTTGTTTTCACGAAACTCTGTGATGTCGTTGGCAAATATCAACAAACTATGGATCAGCTGGAGGGTTCCCGGATGTTGCTATGTATGTAGTGTTCACCAGTCTTGAGTACCAACTTCGACTGTTTTCTGATCTTCAGAAATAATTTTAAAACACTAGAAACTACTATTCCTATGTGATAGTAATAATTTGGTATGAATAAAACTTGTTAGTTCTCCCATGAGATAAGCATTAATATACGAACGAAGAACGAAGTTATTGTATAACAATTAAGGTATATGAAATCTTCTGCAACATGTCAAATCACCTGCAGTTGTAAAAGTTATGTGTTGAAATAACGCCGAATTCCAACATTTGCACACTTCAAATGACATCCTGGCGACTAGCCACTCCGAAAACATCAGGAAAACCATGGGCCAGAAGTAAAGAAAGTGACTATCTATCAAGGAGGGTGAGGTCAAGGCCTAGTTTTGGAGTCAGCTTGAGGGTTTCAAAATATTGGTGTGCCCTAACAGATCTCTTGATTACAAGCTTATACTGCCATGGTGTCACAATTATTATTATAGTAATATGTCTTTTTCCTATGGAATTTCGTAGTAAGTAAGTTTCGGTATCAGAAAACGCGGAGTACAATAAAGTTTTGTATTGTTTATGGTGTTTGCCTCTTCCCCTCGTAAGATTCTTGTAGCTCAATACTTTGTACTACACCGGAGAATTATTTCTCTATCCAGAACTCTTACATTTTCTAGAATAAAATTATGACTCGGGGAATCTCTGAAAGTATAATTACAAACCTAATAATTACAAACAATTTGGACGCCGATGCTCCTCAGGCTGGTAAGGATCGGGTATTAATTCCATGGTAGAAAATGTGTAAATGTTGGATCGGTTGGTTCAAAAGAGGTATTAAAGAAACGATATAGATAAGAACACAAACACTAAAGTTGAATCTGGGCGGTATCAGCAGTTTCGATCGAATCTGGATAATATCTTTAAGATCACGCATGCGCAGTAGTGCTAATCAACACCAATGATAGAGACGGCTTGATAGAGAAATAATTCTCCATTGCGGTGAAAGGTATTTAGCTACAAATATATATATATATATATATATTTGTAGCTATGTATTCATGATATGGACTCAGGATTAAACTGATTGGAATAACACGGAAAGTCGGGTACTGAAAAGTCAAAATTTCCAACTTCCTCTCTTCTCGTCCAACAAGTTGCAATATTATTATATGTAATTGAGCAGAGAATGTAACTAATGAAAACAATTTCATGTAGAACTGTCTTTGAACAAACGTACATTTCATATTTGCACACATATGATCTTAACATTTGTTAGAGTGTCTAGAATTTTTTCATCTCAGATTTAAAGATCATTGTTTCGTTAGGTTCTAAAATGTTTCAACCGCTTTGCATTTCAACTTGTAACTATGTTTCATAAAAATAAAAATAGAAGGAAACATGTTTTGTAATGTAATTACATTTTAGAGGGTGCGGCAATAAGACTTTTAAAAAGACACAAGCCTTTACCAAATAGGTAATAATATGATTTGTGACGTCAGGAGGCCCTCTTGCACAGGGCGATCGAATTATCCTTTTAATATAAACTTAACTCACTTAAAACGTACAGTCTTGCATGAGGAGCTGTAGGTCGACCATCAACGAAAGGCCAGCAGTCATAGTGTGCGTCTTCATTCAATGTTGCTGACGTCACGCTAAGTTTGAAGACGTGATTAGCTTGTCCACTACGTTCAATGGAATATACAGATTGTAGTCCATCAACAAATAAGCAACTTTCATCAACATTAAAACACGCTGCTATGTTGTTCCAATTACTACCATCATCCAAGCTTCTTCCCCAGAGAATTGAGTGGATGCCAGGACTGGTATCCCAGGTAACAACGCAGTTGAATGATGCAGACTCTCCTGCATTAACGTACAGTGTCTCAGTCGGGCCAATCACAGTTGTACTTGCACCAGATTTAAAGATAACTATAATATATGATGATGGAAATATTTTAGGCCTTTTCATTGATTCCTAATATATAATTGCAAGTTATGTCACCTCAGCGTACATAACGGAAAGTGAAAGAATCGATGCGAGACTTGTATTTCAATTACCTCTAGTATTATGTGCTTCTAAAGTTGTTGTTATACAACCAAGAATGCAAGAAAAGGTTATCAAATCATGTAATTTTTGATTGGCCATATATTTAAGGTAGAATAGGAATTAAATCTCCCTACCACCGAACCAATTAAGTCTGACTTAGCAGCTTAATCTAAATTTCAAACATATTATGTGAACAACTCTACGACATTTACGCAAACTGAAACAACAAGCTTCAAATCGCGATGCAGCTCGTTCTCAAACAACTATTTTTCCGCAAAAATGTTTCAAATGAAAATTTAAAAGCAAAGAGTGTGTTCTGATTTGTTATAAATTAAATTTTAAATCAATTTTTTTGTCGGTTGCTTAAACGCACAAACAGCAAATGAAGTGTTAATTAATTATAACTTTTAAACCCCCCCCCCCCCAATCCTCTCAAAAACAGTCTTTGTACTACAGGGCAAGTCAAAGCAAAGAATATGTCACAGAGAACTGTTTTTGACACTGAAATTACCCATAGCAACGTAAGTTGGTACAACCTCCAAAAAGTATTGACCCGATCTCGACACACAATTATGTCATTCTATCGTTCACTTGTGAAGTGTCTGCTTTAAACAAACCATCATGCCATGATAGAATTTATCATACAGGTTTAGGGCCTCAGAGATGCCATTATGATATGCCAAAACGATCTGTCGTTCACGATCGCAGCCAATATGCACTTTTCACATGGTCTCTGTTTTTTAGACTCGATTAAACGTCCACGAAAAAAAGCACAGTTTGCGAGAGAGTTGCTGTTTTTTTCTCTTTCACAAACGATCGCATTCTATGTAATCCGCTCGGTTGGATACAAACTCGAAATCCCTATTTTAATGGGCGATGACACGCGTAGTTCAAATACTGATCAGTATGAAAGGGTTTGTAGTGTATGTTTGGATTTTTCAGATAAAAGAAGCGTCGGTAAAAATATCAAAATACTAGACTTTAACTCTTAAGATCGAAAATTAAACGTTTTCATATCACCGTTTCCAACAGAGACTAATTTCCATATACACACCGTAGAGAGCTTACGTACTCAGAGTAATTGTTATTCCGAGTAATACTACACACGGGTTAGGGTCTAGTAAACATGGAGGAATGACTGAAAAAGCTGAAATATACTTACAACACGAAAGAATAAGTACAGCAACCGTATTCACAGACATAGTGGCATACGAAAGCAAACGAGGGTTTGGTAAGGTAAAACAGCTGCAGAATGTTGTCCTCAATAGCACTTTTAAGTAACAACAACAAGTGATGATATCAAAATGGTTATCGTTGTACCAGTCTGTGACTTCCGTACGTTGTTGGGAAATTAACATGTGTACATTTGGTCAGTAAAGTTCTATTTAGATATGGCGATGTTAAGATATTCAAAGATATTAATCGATTCAGTATGATGGCGCGTTTGATATTCATTATCTCAAAGTGATCTGTGTTCTCCATAATCGCTTAGAAGCAGGTTTGCGAAATATCCATTCACTTCGAGATTAACGAATTTAAGACTAGTACGTCACGTGGGGCTCTCAAATATAACTGTATCTTACTGTGAGGAAAAAAACCAGACAACAGAATTTCTCAGGCTGTCAATAAATGTGTAACATGTCACCGAAAGATAAGGTCTGCGTTCACCCAAGCATTCTAAGGACGTATTATAACAGTGAGTGATAAAAGTGAAACATTGAAATGCATGATGTAGGAATCTTTCACGAGGGACATTTTAGTTAACGTTTTATGAATAGCAGTATATTAGCATATGATTTACACAAATGACCACACATCGAATCGGCTACACAAATGTCATTGTAACGCGTACCATGTCACCATATTTTGATCTCAAGATATCTGGTTCCGGGTTACAGATATTTGACCTTTAGGTTACGCGGGTCAGGTAGAGGCAAACTGTAGGCAATAATTCCAAAGTGAATTATTCTTAACTTTGATGCAAGGATCGCCGTTTAGGGGGTCGTCCATTATGTACGGCCGGGGAGGAATCAGCGCGTCACTTAAAAATGATATAAGGAGGGTAACTTAAATCCGGAGAAGAATAAGCAGCAGGGGCTACTCATTTTTTGTTGGGGTGTACTGAATCTGTTTGTGCAGTTATAAAAAGAATACGAAATGATAGAAAGTCATAAAATGCTCTATATATTAAAATTGACACAGTTTTACAAATACATTGTACAGAGGCGGAAGGAGAGCTGGATGAACATGGAGGAATGATCACAGCAGATACCATTATAGTGCACAGGATCTAGGACGAAACTGAATGCTTATCATCACAGAAATTTATATTTTGTTTTACTTAAGTTCAATATACTCAATTGACAATACCCATCCAAATTAAACAATGCCGCTTCATTGAAAATAGAGGGATCAGATATTACAGATCCAATGGAAATAGCAAATTCTTTCAATAAGTTTTTCACAGATATAGTTAATCAATTTACTACAGAGTTTACAGATTCAGAAACAGATTTTACAAAACTTAGAAATCATGTTCATGACATTTTGGGTCCAGAAGTGAGTTTTAAAATCCCTCCAGTTAGCGAGGACTTTGTGTTAAAAGAATTATCTAGTTTAAATACAGCTGAAGCTGCTGGACTTGATCAGATAAGTCTTAAGATTCTTAAATTATCATCCAATGCTATAGCTAGATCTTTATTCTACATTTATAATTTAAGCTTAAAAACAGGTGTGTTTCAAGATGTGTGGAAGGGAACAAAGGTTACCCCTTTGCACAAGTCTGGATCCTTACAAGATCGTGGAAACTACAGGCCTGTTTCAGTACTCCCGATCCTTTCAAAGATATTTGAGAAACACGTTCATAGTCATTTATACAGGTTCTAAAAACCTATGGTTAATGACTCACAATCAGGTTTCCGAAAAGGTTTCTCATGTGAGACAGTTTTATGTAAAATGGTTCAAAACTGGTCTAAGGCTATGGATAATGGTAATCTAAATGGTGTAATTTTTATAGATTTACGCAAAGCTTTTGACCTGGTGAACCATGATGTGCTTCTTAAAAAGCTTGAAATCTATAATTGTGATATAACATCCATAAACTTGTTTCATTCATATCTCTCAAATAGGAAACAAGTTGTGTGTTTTGAAGATCAAATTTCTGATGCTTTACCGATATCTACAGGGATTCCTCAAAGTGGCATTTTCGGGCCCCGTTTTTCATATTGTTTATTAATGGTTTACCTTTAGCTGTCAATAACACCATTGAAATGTATGCCGATGATTCTACAATCATGGCAAAAGGAAAGAACCTGGCAGAAATTGAAAAAACACTGAATGATGATCTTGAATCAGTAAGACATTGGTGTATGCAAAATAAAATGGTTATAAATACAAGTAAAACAAAGACCATGCTTATGACCACACATCAGAGATTGTCACGTCTACCAAGAATTGTTCTTCATTGTAAACTTGGTCAGAATATTTTAGAGTCTGTAAATGAAGAAAGACTTCTGGGTATAGTGGTAGATCAACACTTTAACTGGAAGTCAAATACTGATTCAATTTATAAAAAGGTCAATTCACGTATAGCTCTACTTAGACGTATAATACGGTATTTACCATTAAGTACTAGAAGAACATATTATAATGCATACATACTTCCCCATTTGGACTATTGTTGTAGTGTATGGGGAGCTAGTGCAAATATAAACAAGTTATTCAAATTACAGAAACGTGCTGTGTGTGTTATGATGGGCACTAAGTATAATTATCCGACCAATGGACTTTTTAGATCATTACATATTATGCCTTTACCTGATAGAATTTTATACAAAAATATGTGTTTAGTTTTTAAATCCTTGAAAGGTATAGCCCCATTGTATATGACGGAAATGTTCCAATATGTCAATCAGTGTCATAGCTGTGTTACCAGAGCTAGCTCCCAAAATAAGCTTGATATCCCCAGAGCCAAACTGAATGTTTTTAAAAACACATGGTCAGTACAGGGAGCTGTGGAATGGAACAAGTTGAAAACAGGAATCAAATCTTCTGGGACACTTGTCTCTTTAAAAAGCAATTATTTAAAACAAAATTGGGCAGAATTTTAATTTTTCATTTTTTCCCTGTTAAATGTGGCAGTTGTTATATGTGGTTATTTGTATTTTCACTTTTGAAAATTGTTTTTGTGGTTTTGTATATATTTGTTGTAATATCGAGGGCCCTGGGGAGATAAACTCTCTCTCTAGAATTTACCAGGGCAGGCTATCCTTATTAAATAAAGCCGTATAAAAATAAAATAAAAAATAAATATGATTGGATACTGGATGAGCTTTTATATCATCTGTTGTGACTCTTAATTTTTTTTTGTTGGTTTCAGCTTTTCAACCATAATTGATGGTAATGTAGCTGGCTAAACCGGGACTTGAAAGGGTTTTACTATGGCTGTGTCCGTTAATTATACAAAAAACATGTTTGACATTTAACTT
The DNA here is from genome assembly GCA_001465055.1 of Ptychodera flava. NCBI lineage: Eukaryota > Metazoa > Hemichordata > Enteropneusta > Ptychoderidae > Ptychodera > Ptychodera flava. Next base: position 121,753 of record LD342678.1, read on the forward strand.
TTCCAAGTTGGGGCGGGGTGTAAATCACAATGTCAAATTCCTGTGTTAGAGAGGGGTTTACTTAAATGTATGATAGTTAGCAGGGGTTGCTCCAAATTATGGAGTTTCTAATGTATTCCTCGGATCCACGGGACGTAAATGAAGCAATTATATTCAAGAAGTAAATTAAATTCAACCGTTTGTTGCATTCGATTCGAATTAATAAATCTGTCACAGAAAATAATTCATTGATTCTCTTTTCCATATGTAAAGAAATATTTACTCAAGTTTCCGTATTGCTTAGCCAATGGAGTTTTTAGCTAACGTGTAGATACACGTGAACTAATGTCAAAGCAATGTCTGTGTGTGTATGTCTGCATGCCTGTCTGTCTATCTATCTGTCTGTTTCTTTGCCTGTTGGCGCGATATCTCAAGAAATTTATAAATTTGTAAGATAAAATAATTCATTGATTCACTTCTGCCTATATTTACTCGTTTCCGACTCGCTTAGCCAACGGAGTTTTTGGCTGTGAGCTAATGTCGCAGCAATGTCTGTGTTTGTATCTATCTGTCCGTTTGTTTGTTTGTTTGTTTGTTTGCCAGTTTGCACATCTCAAGGACGGCTTATTTTTGAAAAAAGAGCCTAAGATGTATGCAATGCTTATATACATTAACCGCACGTAAACAACAACCGATTTCCTAGAAGACATATTGTGATCAAAATCCCCCACTTCTTCAGCCTTACTCACTTCTTTCCTCGTATAAATTGTAATGTTCCCTTTGAGATACGGGTTTCGGGCTAGGTAATTCATCTCACATTACCAACATTGCATAACATTTCTCTGTCACTTTGCGCTACCAAGAAAGTTATATTTGATAAGCGCCGCTGCCAGTCTTATCCATGGGCAGTCGGGTTATGTCGGGTGTACATTGCTTGCCAATACAGTACAAAGTTTATGAACAAAATGGTGAAATAAGAAGACTAACCTACAAAAAGTTGAGACTACAGATCGATGGATTCGCCAAAGGACAGATACAGCTCGGTCTTCAGAAAGGTGAAAAGTTGGGAATACAAGCAAAAGATATGAATTCGTCGTGGCTTACTTAGGCGCTGTTAAAGCTTGCCTTGTAGCTGCTCGACTTTGTCCATTCTCAAAGGTGGACCATATAACACTTACTGGTTGTGCAGCAATGATCTTTGATGAGAGTTTTCAAGCAGTCATAAAAGAAAACGCTCCAGGTGTTGAAGAATCCGGTATTCCATCTTGCTTGCGACCCCTTCCAAGTATTCGATTTTTCATCAACATTGATTCTGGAGAGAATAAAGGCGCCTGCTTTGATATGAATGAAGTCATACGTATGTGCGAAGGGGGAGGAAATTCTCAACTTGATATTACCGGAAATGAAATTCAGCCAGAAGATCCCTGTGTCATCTATATCACCTCAGGTAGTACTGGATCACAGAAGGCCGTAGTTCACTCTCACACAGCTATCGTCGAAAGTTTCATCTCTGCTTCAAAAATTCACTCAGAGAGCAACGATGGATTAGCTAGTTGCCATCTCTTCTTTGAGGATATATTTTCTGTGGTATTTGAAACACTCTTTGCTCCAATGGTGACGGATGGCGACAGACTTGTCCTGACCGAGTCAGCTGACGTTAAAACACTTCTTATATCTTAGAGATTGAGCGTTGTACATCTACTATTCTTTATCCAGCCCGTGCGTTTCAGATAGCTAACCTGTCAGATACATATGACCTACCATCGATGAGATTAGTATTCATTGGAGGAAATATTTTACAACAACCTACTCTCGACAAACTGATGAAGATCCTGACTCCAAACGTACGAAACACTTACGGGATGACAGAAGCATTTCTGGTCACGTCTCATAGTGTCAATACCCAATCGATGACAGAATCCGGACTGTTGGTCGGATGATAACGCACTCCGAAGAAATCTACGTCCGTGGTCCAAATGTATACCAGTGTTACCATGGCGATGAAGACAAGACATCTGCTGTAGAATCTCAGAGTGGATGGTTTATGACTGGAGATGTTCAGCACCTTGGGAGGAAAGATGATTGCATACGTATGGCAAGGAATGCTTTGAAAATCTATCCTATAGAAATAGAGAGACACCTGGTCGGTCACTCCAATGTAGAAATGTGTCAAGCAGTGGCTATCCCAGATGAGCAATTTGTCAATGAGGTTTGTCTGTGTGTTGTACTGCGTCCTGGTGTAAAACCAACTGAAGAAGCCTATACTTGAAATATTGAAGGAAAAACTTGACGATGGTTATGTTCCTAAGTACGTCCTTTTCTTTGATAATTTCCCTGTAGGAATCCATGGAAATATTGACTGCAGACAACTGGCAAAGATGGCTGTTAACACATTGAAGAAATAAATAATTGTCGGTGTGCGTAACATTCTGTGAAATGCTGTGTTTTTAAAGCTAGACCCCGTACTGCTTCTTTTTCGCAAGCCTCAAAGTATAAAGTTGATACCGTTATTTTAATTCAACTGGAAATTATTGATTATCATCAAATAAAATAAAAGTTAGAAGTACACAGTTATATAAATGTTGGTTGCTGGAAGCTTTAGTTTTACCAATAATAATTCTTCATTAGTCTAGGAGAATTGTTCAAAAACGCGTTGCCGATACTGAATAGAAAAAAAATGTCCAATGTTAATGTCAACACGTCATAATCATGGTCAACGATACCTATGCGAAATACCAACTATCAGGTGTGACATTTCGGCTTTGTAAATTGATCAGCTTTTTTTTCCTGTTTGTCGTTTCATCGGTTATTAGTCGGTATAGATCTTTTAAAAGACACCATTCTGTTCAGAAGCATCCAAAGCAGATACTGAGATCGAGACAGATAGACAAGACAGATACATCGATAACATTGTTCATATCGCTCATTTGAGAAGTTTGTGTCAACATGCAAGAACTTAAAAAAATGACAACTTCACTATAAGTTCAGCTGGTGTGTATAATACAGGAAATCACGGAGAAATTCTGTAGGTTTACATTATCCTGGAGATTGGTATGAATTGTTCTTAAAAGGTTTCTGAAATCTGCCTTTCCCTTATTGAAGTAATATACTCACTCTTGCCGTAGAGGGCAGCATACATGGCAATCAGTTTTCTTCTTATTTCAATGCTGTCTCAAAGAGAGGCTTCAATAAGTCGATGGATTCGTGACGTATTGACTGCATCAGATGTTGAATCAACAGGCTAAGTTGGAAACTCTCAATGTAGTTGTCAATTTTTTTGGCCAAACAGAAATTTATGCATATTGAATATATTCTGGTATCATCATCAACATTTGAAAAATGATGACAAACCAACAGTTGAGGATGCTGTTGATTTTGCCAACAATGTAATGGAAGTTTAGATTGAATAAAATCTTTGTTGTTGAGAGTAATAGAGTATGATACTATCATATGTCTGTTGTGCTGGC
>LD342678.1:125632-144293 GCA_001465055.1 Ptychodera flava
ACAGTCTGCTGAACGTTATTACTTAATTTACTCTGTTTTGATATTTATATGCCAACAGACTTTGAGCAAGTCTACATCTGCTACAATATCATATACAATGTGTCCGCCATGAAAAAAGAGGGATTCAAATGTAAAACGCACCCACATGTACACTACAATGCCAAGAGTGAATATCAACCTTCAGAGGGCAATGAAATGATCTTTCACCGTGTGCGGCATATAAATAAATTGGCGCAACCTCATGAGAGGTGCTAAGGTTAGCATTTCGATCAAAAAAGTTGGTCTCATTCTTGGCAAAATACGCGAGAGTAGAGATTTTTGCCGCCAGGTATAACTAAGGTATGACACTCCTTGTGATAGTTGACCGCACAACTTGATGGAGCCAGTGGACCCTAGTCACTATTAAGGTAGTAATAACAGACTACAGAGAATGTGAAACGGTTCTCCTAAAAACTCACGATGACAGTAAAACGGACCTCCAGGACAATGTCACTATCAGGATTGCTGTCAAATATTTTATTATTTAAATTCATATCTTAACATCGGGCACTTTTAGGAATGTAAGAGAATTCGAGAAGTTAAACTTTCAGAAAATGCAAATTTCACACTTTTATTTGTCTGTTTTCAACGTAGCGCATTAATTATCAAGCAGATGAACTTATCGCGTGCCCTGAGGCCGCTGAGAGCGGTCGTCACGCTTGTGTGCATGGACCGTTTGGTGTTCCCTTTAATGTTATGTCGCCCTCTACGCTAATGTGCTGAATATGGCATTGTACCTGCAGTGTATGGAAATATAAAAAATGATTTTAAGAGGTTATTCAAATTTACTGTCACAAGATCCTTATTTAAACAATTATAAAATAACACAAAACAGCATTTGCCAATATCTATAGGCTTTCAGAAAATATATACTTTGATGGGATTATGACCTCACTTTCCTACAGAGAGTTCGAAAGTGTTCAATATTTTCTTGTGACCTTAATTCTCCCTTTTCAATTTACGCGAGTTCATTTACAAGTTGGTGGGCTTCGTGGACAAAATAATGCGGACAAATATGTCTGGCGTTCATCTTCATATCGTATGATGTGAAGAAAAATAATTGCGTTCTGCACGGACTACAAGGAAAAAGCGCACACTGACAGGTTTAACAATATTACTGTCATTGGGAAGATGTTACAACAGAACATCGAAATCGTCCAATTAATAATGTTTGTACATTCATGTCAGTTTGGGGGAACAGGAGATTGAAAGGAACAAGGATGTCATTCACACCAACCTCCAAGGAAAAAAATTAAACAGTTGAAGTTACGCTTAGGGAATTCACAGTCAATAGACAAACGATAAAAATGTTTTCCAGGTCAATAAATGGCAAATGCAAGAAATTCAAGTAAAGGCAGATGTTGTATCCTTTCATAGAGTTTCTAACCGTTATGGGATCAGTGAGATATCTCGGGGCCGACTAACTCTAACATCTGCTTTGGTCTTTGGGGAAATTTTGCTTTCCAACGTCATGTAGTCTTATTTAAATCGAAATGTTTCAATATTCATTGTGATATTGCAAAAAAAACCAACTCCATAATGCACTTTTATTCGTCATGAATTCAAAAATAAAGTGAAACAAACGATTTCGTGTTTGATACATTTAATGCAAGAATTACATCACAGAATATGAAAGTGTACATTGTGACTTACATTGCGTGGAAGTGGGATATGTTTTTTCAGTTTACAGTGATTGACAACAGTTTCAGTAGCAATCGAAATGGAACATCTTCATAATTGCGCAATTCATTTACACATGTATAAGTCAGTAATCGTTAAATGTTGGTGACAGAAAAAAGTGAACAAATCTTCACGCTGATCCTGGATACAAATGAAAGTTTGTATAAAATATACATGTCTATTTCCAGGATGATAAGACTGTATACTATGAACTATAATGAAATGAAGCACACACGGTTTCAAGCCTTTGAATAGAAAACTGAAAATTACAGTCCAAGCAAGAATTTCTAGTTTTAATACTGACAATGCAATGCACTGCAAATTTATCAATGAATATATACCGTTCCATCTGCCCTTGGAAAACGTTAAGACAACGATAAATTAATCATCAGCATAAAGATATTACACATGTACGACTCAAGTTTATGACTGCTTAAATGAGTGTCACAAAAATTATACTGCGCTAGCTTTTGCTTATTTTATGACAATCCGGGCATAAATGACCGAAAAGAAATGAATTGCGACATACGAACAAAACTTTATACTTCAAGTTCTTTTAGAGAACCTTGCCCTATTTTAAGAGTACAGGAAATACAATATAACGCATTACATATCTACTATTTTCCTCTACAATGCATTGACATTGCAAGCCATATGTACTTTAAGACCGAAAACGTCAAAGAGAAGACTTTCGGTAAATCAATTACAACAGCTTTTGCTTTCCCAAAACCAGATTTATTCTTTTTAAAATATATCTGAGTAACATATTTTAAAGCAAAACTATCTTTTGTTCATATTTCTGGAAATTTTAGTGTTTGTTGCATCCATATTTTACCTTGTGAAGCCACAGCCTTCCTATAAGAAACTGCGGATGTAAATTTCCTACGATGAGCGTCACAGCGCCCTCTTTCAAAAGAATCTCATGATTTGCCAGAGGAGGCGCTGTCACGAAATCCGGCTTTACTGGGCGCGGGCTTCATAAGTTTTCATGGCCGGCCATCCCAGCTGGCCATCACTTGCTCACTGTCAGATCATGGACAGTTTGGAATTTACCATCGCCATTGGATGGAAATATTTGTTGCATATTATACAGGAGTTATCACAGGATATACAGGTAATGTTTTACAAGTACATTTCACTGACAAATGAACCATACCGGTCGTTTGTCTCTGGTGTAATTGAGATCTGATGGTTTGTCAGGACAGTCCAATACACAATCTCATCAAAATATTCCATTTGTTGTGAGTTTGGAAAATTACAAATCGCCGGTTTTTGTTTTCAGTGAAACCGTGCAATCAATACAAAGTACGGAAATCAATTGTAAGTCCGAAAACCATTTTGAGAATTTCAATGATTGAATTTTAAACATTGCATTTTCAAGAATCAATTGATTGTTTTCATTCATTCATTATGATTCATCAAAAGTTACTCATATTTTGTTCACAAAAAATTCTCATCATGGATTCTGGTCACTATAGACAAGTCTAGCGACTCATACACAATAAAATTTTAGCCCACACTTGATGTCTAAATTTTGTAATTCTACCAAAAATTGAGAAATTCTTATCATGACCAACTTTACTTGGCATTCCAGTGACGTCACCAATTCAAACTGCTCATTGCAATCAATGCATTTATGAAAATGTCAGAAATTTTTCACCCAAATTTTTAAAACTTGGTTTTTAACCACCATAAACGTGTCCATCGAGTTGTGAACAAGAAATTTTTAGCCCACACTTGATGTCTAAGATTTCTGGATTTTGAGAAAAATGGAGAAAACCTACTGACCTACTTTACTTGAAGTCAACAAAACAATCGATGACGTCACCGATGCAGACTGTCCATTGCTTTCAATGCATTTTCAAAAAATTTCTGAATTTTTCACCAAAATTTTCACAATTCTGATCCGGATGCACATGAAGTTCTGTGTCGAGTTGAGGACAAGAGATTTTTAGTCCAAACTTGGGGTGTAGGATGTGAAAAATGTGTTAAAAATGGTGATATTTTGATGAGATTGTAATGCATATCTATGTTAATACAGAGAATACACTGATTTGGTTGACGGACGGCCACTCTCTGACAGCAATTGTTGTTGTGATGTCATCATTGACTGCAATGAACTCTGGGTAATACCCAACACCTTCAAATAATACACAATCAAATTGTCCATCAGATCTCAGTTTTACAATGCCATAACTTGGCCATTCACCTCTACAAATATAAATATTGCCGTGTGAATCGACATCCAAGCCTTGTGGATACTTTAACCTATCATTGCGATATGAATTCAAAAAATTCAAATCAGAATCTAAAACATAAATGGCATGTTTGTCTGTATCTGACACTAAGAGATGGTTATTGCTAGTAGCCATTACAGAGTGTGCATAACTGAATTGATCACTGACTCTTGCAACAAGTTTTCCATCTTTGATGTTGTATTTGATCAAACTTTTACCTTTGCTGTCAGTGACAAAAATAAATGCTGCCATTACAGTAATGCTCCTAACCTCAATGTCTGCAGTTTGGGGAATAATTTGAATAATTTTTTTATTTTGGTCACAAATAATTATTTGGTTATTACCGATGTCAGTGATAAAGAAGTGACCATCAGGGGATATGGCCACATCAAATGGTTTGAATTTTTTGTTAAACTGACCATCAAATCTGATAATTTCTATGACCACCTTATTCTTATTGAGTATTTTTATGCGATGGTTTTCTGTGTCACAGATCACAAGCTGATCTCCATGCCATGCCAGACCCTTTGGATTATTAAACTGTCCTGGCTCTGTACCAGACTCCTTACTGCCCAATGACTGCAATGTCCACTCAGAACCTGAGGAGTAACAAAGAGTTTAAAGGTCAACCTAAATGTAAACAATACTGCAGGTAAGTTTTCACTTCTCTATTTTTTGAAATTTATTGTTGTTAAGATTTTTTTTCTGTATGACAGGAGTGAAAGATTTTATCCATAATTTATTAAAATGTTACTGCCATTTTACCTGTGAAGTACAGAACAGTTTTAATGTCAACCTCAATGTAAGCAAAACTATTACAGGTAGGTTTTCACTTCTTTTGGGGAGTTTATCATTGCAATTTTACCATGACAGTAAATATAAAGTTTATTGTTTCACTTAGTTGTCATACAGGGATATTCTTTGATGAAGTCTATTGTGTCAACTGTGGCCAGTCTTTGGTTTTGTTGAAATCATTACACTATTTGAAAATACTTACATTTTAAAATGTGTGGAGTTAGCTCACAGTGTATATTAGTATGCTTCTTAGAGTCACAAACTCAAACCAAACCATTTTATGATTTATTATTGGTCTATAATTTTTGTGTATTCATTTCAAAAGAAAACATAAAAATGTCAATAGAGGATTGAATTTTAGTGCCTTGTTTTTGTTGAGTCACATAGACTAGAGGAACCGTGAATTTAAAATTATTTTCATGTATTTTCCTTCTTGATTCAAAACCTAGCTCTCTTAACTGTAAAAGAGAATAATTGAACATAATGTATGGGCAAAGTGCAAGTTGTACATAGTACAATCACCAAACTAAAAATTGAAATTCATCTTTGCAATTTGAAGTATTCTCATTTCTTTGTTTTATTGAGTTTTTTTTTAACTTCTTCGTCACAGTAAGGGACATCTTATTTTAAAACTCTGACCAAGCATTGTATCTCAGGCTTCAGTCTAAATTTGTAATGTTTTCTGCGATGGTCTTTGTCAAAGTCTTTGGGACCATCACAATGGAAAAATATTATTTCTAGATTTTTACCCATGGCCCTATAAAATGGCATTCACTTGGAATTTCAAATCTTCAATGAGCAGCCCTTGCAACCTTTGAATTCTATTCATAATTATGTGTCTTGTATTAATGTATGAGTTCATTTTCTAAAAGCGCACATACCAAGAAATACAGGATATGTACTGAATGTGGTGTCAGACCACTGAAAGTACTTTGGTGGGTCAGTGAAAATTTTAGTTTGGTTTACCTCAACATAACGAAATTCAGGTTTATTATCTGTATACATAACCTTCTTTTTCACACTTATTTTGACCTCCATTACCAATTTGGCGTTGTCAAAATATTTTTGTTTCATCAGACAATATTTATGTAACCCCGGTTACGAAGTAAGTCACGTGATTTGATCTTCCATCCCATCTGACAGTTAAGTAATCAGATGGAATTCCTTGATTGCCGTTATCTCCCACAATGCACTGCGAGCAGACAGATACTGCGTGGAGTGGTGTGGTTGTGCGGGCAGAGACTCGGTCTAAGGGAATTAGTTCTTCTTGCCAGTAACCAAGACGACGTGGTTGGTCTTTTTGCATGGCTTATGAACTTCTAGGTAGGTTTTCACATTTGTTGCAATACTGAATTTGTAACGTGTTTTCATGGTGTATTTTTGAAGTTTGAGACCACACCCATTGTGAGGCAAATTGGAGAGGCCATGTGCTTTCCCGATTGGACTGTGAGCCATTCTGAATCTCAAGCTTCCACAGCAATAGATTGATTTGTTTAGTAGTTTTGTACTCTTTGTTTTGATTCCTGAATACCAATAGTTCAACAGAAAATGAACTTGTTCCTCTTGACAAAGTGACTAGAATGGCATTGCCATGCCATGGATTAAGATCCAGTTGATATCACGATCTGCTGACTCAAAGAGCTTATGTAACTTGTAAGTGCCCTTCTCTTTTTGCATGGCTTATGAACTTCTAGTTTCCCGACATACCAACCCATTGACGGAAGCGTTTGGACTGCTAATGAGTTAATCCCAAAGGAGAACTGTCTGGAGGACGTTTTGTGTGAATCAGTTTCCCACCCGAACTGGAAGAGGTTACATCAAGGAATTCGTAACCGTAGCAACAGGATCAACGTGGACTCTGAACCCTGAACAATTCTGGAGAGTGTCTATTGAGTGAACACTGTAATTGATACGAACTTGGATAGGGGCGTGTCTAGAGTTTCTGATTGTTTAAACAGTATTGCCGGCTAATCATTGTAGATTTTTTTATCATCATTAGTGCGTAGTGAAAATAAACTTCAACATAAACTGCAACTCAAATTGTACGATAATCATTCTTTCCTTTTGTTGTTAATTGGATAATATGAACTTGGGTCCAGGTTTAGTTGACTGACAGTTTAACTACCTGGGTTACATTTATAATGATTTTCAGACTGGCCGCTATGGTATCTGTAATATTGCAATTCTGTGCAATACATTTTGCAGTACAGAGTTTTCCAATGAATGTTAACAAAATTCATGACAACTGGGAATGAATCTTGTTTTCTCTCAAAACCTTATTTTTTAAAAATTGTTGTTTGAGATCATCTTGACAGTTGAGAAATACCAACACAGCATGTACATCAAAGGAATCACAATGATCAGTCTGACTTGTATTCTAAAAAACATCTCAGTTTAAATCTGACATCAGTTCTTTGTTATTCAGGTCAATCATAGAACTCATCAATTCAGTCTATTGTTCTTCTGTACTTGACATTGATTTTACAAGAAGTTGAATTTTCGTATAATGTAGCAATTTAACTAAATATCCTGCATAGCGGCATGTAGATACAAAATTAAGATTTGTGATACAGATCTAGTTTGAACAGATCTAGTTTGAAAGTCCACAGAGTGAGGCCCCCATTACAGGATACACTACAGTATAAGTTAAAGCTTGCAGGACTCAAATTTGCACTTTGGACAGCCAGAGTTAAACTTGTAGTATTATCTCTCTTGGCGAATTATGAATGTATTCAATATGCAATCACACTATCATGAGATGAATTAAATTTCTGTTGGAATGACAGCTCATTTTGAAAATTTGATAGCTCAGTCAATTTTGAAACAATGATACACATCAATTTGGAACCGGCATTGACTTTGGAAGCTCTTGTTATGAGTGTAGTTAAAGTAGCAGAATTTAGCATGAATTGACTGGAATGACAGTTCATATTGAAAACTTCAGCTCAGCAAAGTTATTCTTGAAACATGATGTGTATTGATTTCTAGCCTGTATTGACTGTTGCACCCCCTGTTATGAGTGTAGTTTAGCATGCACTGTTACAATAGATGTGTATTGAAGACAAATGACATTGTGTTTACTGTTTTGATGTTTATTTTGAGCTTCGATGTTTTTCAAAGCTCAATACCAACTATCCTTTTACCAATAATCCTAATCTTATGGATTGTATTTGACACTTGCATTATAAATAAATAAATAAATAAATAAATAAATAAATAAATAAAAAATAAATAAATAGATAGATAAATTTTTATGTATTTTTATTAAAAGGGCCAGTAGCTGAAACCGTTGGTGACTTTCCCTGTCCATTTGGTACGTGATTTACACCTGAGAAGGTTAAAGTTATCTATTGTCTTATTGTTCATCTCCAAAAGACATGTTGAGATACATGGTATTCCACACCTCAACTCAGCTGATATAATGACTTTGCCTGATTTTTGGTGAGTGATTTTGGCAAGAGAAAGTGGAAGTCTTATTGTTCTCCAAAAACATGTTGAGATACACAGTGTTCTGCATGTCAACTCAGCTTGTACATGAGTGAACTTCAAAATATTATTTTATTGTTAATTGGTGAATTCCACTCCAGTCTGGAATTCTTATTTGAACAGACACAGTGCATTTTACACGTCCATTGATTCTGAGTTGGTAAACTATTAAAATGTTGGTGTTTTAACATGCTACTGTCTGTTAAAGTGCCTCTCTCTCTTGTAAGTGTAAATAGATTGACTTCATTTATGTTACGTTGATTCCTTTGACTTGAACCTTTTTGTTTTATTTTAATTTAGGAACAGACTGAAAACACCTTGATGTTACAATAACCAAATGATAGAGGGCGCTGTTAGCCTATCAAGTGCTGAGTAAGCAAGTCTGGTCCTGAAGGGTAGGTGTTTATGTTTTGTGACAAATTTGCAAACTCATAATGTCAGGATTTTGAGACAATATGCTGCTTTTAGTTGAGTCTGTGCACCAATATTTCTGATCTATGAAAACACAGCAATCATGACAGACAGGGAATCATAAACAGAAGGACAGAGCTGTTATGGTCATGACACAAACCATCATGGCATGGCAGGAAAATTATGCAGAAATTAATACAAATTGACTTGTGCAATTATGTTATTTTGTTTTTGCCGTGCAAATCAGACACAATGTAATTGTGATTTTGTTTTCATTATTCAGTGGTTCTGTGTAAAGAATTACTACAAGAACACATACTTCATATTTTAATATGCACTTTATTTATTTATTTATTTATTTATTTATTTGTTGCAACCCTTTAATAGGGGCTCACTGAAAACAATAGGAGCAGCAAATTACACTTGGCACTGGAAATGCAAATAAAAAGTCACAGAAAAAGTTACTTAGTTGCACTTAGAGAACTATGTCATAGTAATCACCAAATCTTTCTCAACCTGTAATGTTTAATCAATCTTGGCGTGCCTCTCACTTTATTTTTATTTATAACTGACGGTAAAATGGAGCAATTATTCATGACAAAATTCCACCAAAACCACAATAGCATACTGCTGCTGTGACTTACTGTTGTACCGGTATAGGACTTTTCACTAGCATTAACTCAGTTTTCTCTGTAGCTAAGTACAGACAATTCAGAGTTGTTCTTTATGGCTGTCAACACTTAATAATTTCACAAGTTAAACTTAAAAATTGGTGGCAGGTCATTCCAAAAACTGAATCTTTATGCCCTGTCAATTTATAATAATAATATTCTCCAGCATTGTGTGAAAAACTTGAATAAATAAAGAACCTGAATCAAAGTTTTTAAAAATTAGTGTGTAAGAGCATCAGCAATTCAGATCAGTGGTATTGTGTAAAATTATATTTAGGGAACATTTCTTCCGTCATACAGTGTACATGTCTTCAATGAATATAACTTTGTTGACATTATGCAGAATGTCAAATGCCAAATCAATTATGACTCTGAAATTCCTTTTATTAGGGTTGTTTGTATCTTTGGCTGCATTCACAAAAATGGTTGGGGGGGGGCCTGGAGGAATTCAGGGGGTATATGAAATTTTTGGGGGTAGCAGATGGGGACTTGAAAGTTTAGCTCTGGCAATGGGGGACCTGAAAATTTTTTGAATGAAATATTATAAGGTTATTCACAAAATACCGAATGCTAAGAAGTATATATTTTTGTAAAAAATGTAAAATATTATCTTCTTTTTCCTCGTGTTGACGCAAAGGTGTTTTGGGGTCAAAGGTCAAAAAGCGTCCAATAACACCAAAGTTATTGTACTCGGCGTCAAAGTTATTGGACTCCGCGTCTTCTGATACGAAACTTACTGTACCACGAAACTCCATAGGTTACAAACGTAGGTGTATAATAATATATATTATTGCCTGAATACATGAGTTTATGTACCCGAGAGCAGGTGACAAATTTGTATTACATGCCTTTCACAGTTAACATATATCATGACATTTGGTTACATGCAGGGCATTCTCGGACAATTTTACCATTATCGACCACATCAAACAGATTTTCACGAAAGTCTAAATAGCAGTGCGTGCATTGATATTATAATCTTGCGTTAAGTGTCTAGTTTGATGTCGAAAATGACAAAGTGCTTGACTGGACCAGGTATCCATGGAAACCGGTCAATACATCGTTCATTGGCCCGCTAACTCCCCGGATGCAGTTCAAGAAAAGTTTGGGTCACATGACACTCATGACAGTGAAATATACTTGTACACAAGATCAAACCAGAGAGCAACACATGATATGGAAGATCAGGAGACTTGAAAGTATCAGGAATTTTGGAATTGTAGCACATGACTATAATCAAATATTAAAGAAAAAAGATGGGGTCACCGTGCCTGATTTTCTAAATTTTCACATTCTCATCGTAAAATAACACAAAAGTAAAACTTTGAACTGAAAAGACTGTATGTAATTTTAATGAAAAAATGTGCTACTAAATGGAATTATTTATTTTTTTACCAAATTTGCAATTATTACACCCAAAATTTTAGAGATTAATCTCTGAAATTTGGGTGGACTCTTTGATGGACTCTATCTTTTGCAGGGAATTGTCAACAGTGGAATGAAATGTACTAACTGACTGAACAATGTCAAACTTTCTTTCTACTTTCAGATCAGATGGTTGCACTGTCACCAGGCTTACTTAGTCTAGTAAGCCAGAAGTGAAGGTGACTCTGCCTGACAAAGCTAGCAAAGATTTGTGTACTGACAGTGAGAATGTCAGGGAGCTTTTAGGATGCCAATACCTGTACTTTTCCAAGTAGAAAAATCAATATGATCTAAGGAAGGCGAAAATGGCAAATCAGGAAACTTGAATATGTCCATGAAGCACAGAAATATCACCAAGACAAAGAAAATTAAGGTAATGTCTTTTGACTACAGTCACACAGTTACATCGGTCACTGGAGTTCGTTCACCAGAACTCAGTGAGAATACACTGGAAAAATTCAGTGGTGACAATTCAAAACAATTTCAAACGGTGATCAACTAAATGATACTGTTATTCAAGCAGCATAGAAGTCACCAGCTGAACAGTTTTTCAAAATAGCTCAGGCTTCTGCAGGTAAACTTTATTAAGTGAATGTTTATTTATTTCAATAGGTAACAGGAGAGATGTCCTACACCGTCCTGGTCAAAGGGTAACTGTATCAACAATGGACTATTAGAGGGGATACTGTAAACTACATATTATAAGTCATTTTTGTGCCAGGTTTGTTCAATCTTACAGATTCAAGGCAATTAAGTCTGTCAGGGTTAACCACATTCCAGTTCAGCATCCAGAGGGAGGTACAGATTGTTGCTTGTTTGAAATTGCTTTCACAGTCTCTCTTTCAGAAACATCCATTTTCACTGTTTGATCATAAACTGATGAGGAAATACTTAATACATATAATTGTTTTGGAAAAGAAACCAAACATGTTTTGACCCATTTCCAAAATGTAGCGATCCACAAATAGACGAAGGAAACCTGAGATAATTCAATAATGATGTTTATTGTATTTGCAGACAACCTGCACAATATGATGGATGCAAGGAATGGTGCAGACTCACAGTGTAGATATCCCGGAAGATGTTTTCCAATATGAAGATGCCAAGTGGAGTGGCAGAGTGTGCAATTCATGAACAACATTCTTTAAATTTCACTTTTATCTGTTAGGAAAAATATGCTCATATCCATGCAGAAATATTCTGTCTGAGGTATGGCTTTTATTTAAATTGTAAATAGCAAACACACAACCACACTTTATATATATATATTGATATCTGTTACTTAAGTTTCATACATCCTCTCTGCATAATGTATAAACTAGGACTGGAACTAATGCAGTTGGAGAGTCTGGAGTTTCTTCTGAATTGAATCATTTTTTTTAGAGAAAAAAGTTTAAATTTTGTTGGGTAGTTTTACTTTGTTTCCCCCTTATTTGCCAAATTTATATTGAAGATCCATATTGAAGGACTTTTTGGCACATTCAAAGGGAAAGGCATGTCAGAAGTTTTTGCTAATGATTAATCCTATGTTTAAAGTGAGGAAAAATGATTTCAAAAGTGGTTTAATTTGCGGATACAGTTTTGTAGTACCAAAGGTCAATGGCTTTGCTACACCATGAAGGTAGCACAACACAAAGCTAACATCACTTGATTAGGGTCAAAGGTTACAGTGTTGGCTGTCCGAGTTTGTTGAGACTTCATGGACTCTCTGGTTCATACTGATTCGTACTCTTCCAGTGTAGAGAACTTGACTCTTAAGGTAGAACGCACCTCGGGGACAGACATTCGGACTCTCAAACTTTACAATTCTCCTCTGATATACCACATGTGGGTGTTCATTTTAAAGCTCTTGGTGAAAGAAAACTTTTCACCAGCTTAGTTTTTCGAAATTTGAAAATTGTTATTTTTCTCCACAGAGGGATGGTGGCCATTTTTAATTTCTAATATCAGTAAATCTTTGGTAATTTGTTTCTCTAGTACCAAAATTTGCACGGTGACCCCCTATTTTTATTCTTGGTTTTGAAAGACAATGATTGAAAGATTCCTTGAGGAAAGTTAGAGCAAAAGTTTAAGTCTTTCACTTTCGAGGTGCATACTACCTAATTTATACATTCACTTTAAGCAGCAAAGTGCTCAATGACAAAATCTAGGGTTGTTATTGCTATATCTGATGTTTTCTGTACATTTCAGTGAATATTTCAGTGCACAGAAAGTGATGCTACCCACAATGCTCCCTGATCTATGCAAACTGGCATCACGTGTTCACCTGAAACAAATTTCTCTTTTACATAAACAATTATTACATGTCTTAAGGCATTGCTTTCATGACTGTGCTTTCTAAATAACTTTCCACGTTGGTTATCGACGTCAATCCCTTTTCCACTTTGAGACAGCAATTTTATCTGCAGATATTTCTGACTGCCACACACAATAATTTCAGTTAAACTTGGGGAATAATACACCGGTCAAATAGAGTGTATGTTTTGGTTAGAAAATTATTGCCATATTGCTTAACATGAGAGGTACCGATACCGTGACTGTTTATGTCACAATATGTTTTCACTTCACATGGAAACATAGTACGGTGCATGGTAGGTGTACAAGAATGAAGAATTGGTCAGAATCAGTAAACTAAAGTGTCATGTTTTGCGTTGACATTTTTAATGTTTTTTTATTGAATTACATTTACCCCTTGTCTATTGCAAGGTAAATGAAAACTGGAGAGTAAATTGCATGTTTCAACACCAGTTTCAGTAATCTTGCAAACATAGCTGTGAAGTATATCATATATTTAATTCAATTTTTACATGCTATGAGTAGTTTTGTCGTAAACAGTGATTCAGATTTTTAATTTTTCTTTGACATTATTCTATTTTCACTTCAGTCACATATATCTTCTTGACCGTAAATCTCAGATAGTGCCCTGCATTTTCCAATCAAATCTTTTCCTTCACAATATCAAGATAACTTGTTTATAATTATAGTTTTGTATGTATTAACAATGGAAATTCAAATTTTACAAAACAGTGGACATGAAATTCATTTCATAGGGTATTGAGTCAGATGTACTCTTGCTCTACCAGGCTAAAATGTGTGTTCTGAATTTTTTTTTCAGCTGTTACTGAACCATGTCAGATAAGCCGAGCCGGTGTAAGAATTAACTCAATCAACAACTTGCTATGAGGACAGACAGAGCCACTTCAGGGGCATCTAAAACACCCTCACGTGACAGGTATTTGTAACATAACAACAACAAACAACATTTAATTTCCTTTCGTCATTGCTGCCAAACAGAGCTCTGCATCACGTGGCAATAACTGGTCTGACGATGAGATCAGACGTTGGGCTGATGTCAGTCTTGGCAAATGAAAGTATATACAGTGAATGCTAAACAGAATCTGTAGAGACAGCCTTGTTTACAAAAAAGGGTCTACACAGCAAGGGTTTAAACAGAACAGCTGATCAGTGCTACTGCAAGATAAAGGCACTCGTTAAAACTGAATTACAAAGAAGTTGTTGCCAGCAACAGACAGTATGACAGTACAACATCGTTATGTCAGGCATCTTGGTACAATGCTGTATGCTTGGCCATATACACCTTTTGAACTCAGGAGGGTGCATTAAGCCTGCTCAAACATCAAAACAATGACTTAAATTTGTGTGTGTGGACACAAGCAGACTCAAACTATTAGTCCCCTGTGTTTGCAAATCACAAATAGTGTTGCAGAAACGTTTCCAATTTTCCCAGTCTGAACGCAGTAACATTTTATTTGAGATTGGCAAGTACTGATTAGTTTTTGCACAGTTGATACTAATTTGCATAATTATTTTTTCAAAAATCATATTTTCTCAAAATAATATTATCATATCTAATGAGAATCTTCTTACATATGTTATTGAATCAATCATGGGGCAGTTGCTGAAGATTGCTTATTTACATATTTAGTGAACATTCCTTACTAGGGATGTATAGATAGTGTTACAATGTTGATGAAACTTGCAATACAGGTTCAAGATACTGTGATATAACAGTTATGAAAGAAATTTATTTTAGGGCTAATTTCCAATTTTTCAGTCAAACAAATGTTTCCTTCCAAAGCAATTACCAGAAATTTTTTTGACTTTTATGCGTACATGCAAGGATTTTTCATTCTGATTTGACTAAACCTCATGGTGAAATTTGCATAAGTGAATTTTTCTGGACAAATGTTTGACCAAAATATACTCTTCTCTGAAAGTTTTTGGGAGATAGTGTCTGATGTATGATTTCCTTCACCTTCAATCCCATTGGAGCAAAGTGTCAGTGATGTTATTATAAAATTTTGGTAATTTTAATTACTTATGATATGGAATGTTCTAGATATACCGGTAAGCAAAGAGTTGATGTTTGAATATTGATAGAAGAGACAATCTACAATTGACTATTCAATTATTTGTCTTTGGTTTGTTCACAGATGGAAACTTTTGTGGTAGGCAACAAGCATATGGCACACTTCTTCACAAAAAGGCAGTAGAATGTTGGTTGATAGACAGACCTTGAGAGTATGTGTAACATCACAATTACATACATGCAGTTATACATTGTAGTCAATGACAATACGCAATATTGCCACTTTTCAAACTTCATATAAATTTTTATGAAAACACTAATTATCTTGGCAAACCAACAGTTACTTTAATTAGTTTCAGAATCTGTACTATGTACTTTGCAATGATCCTATCAACGTTGAGTTCCAGGCAATAATGAATACACAAAACATGTTTTTACATATATATTGAATTGGTTTATCACAGTATTCCCACTATTGGTGCAGGACTTTTTGGCAAGTAAGAGGACATTATGTTACCTTTGGAATACAGCTAAATATTTGCCGGCTAGATTGTATGATCTTGTAGAAAAATTGACGATTTAGTGCCATAAACCTTAATAATTATATTAGGTTTTATCCCAGCACATTCAAAATGACTTATTAATTATTCATTATTCAAGTTCAATTGAAAAAGAATATATAGCATACTTTTTTCCTAAGTTCTTACCTCAACCTTCACATGTCATTGATCACTTTTCTAACCATACAACTCCCATCACATTTACATTTATTTTCATCTTTCAAAACTTCAGTTTCCTTTTGGATGTTGACAGTGCAGTTAAAAATAGAAATCATTCGTTTCAATGTCTGCCTGTAAGAGCTAGAGACCACTTTTCACACTCAATAAATTTCACTTTGACTTCTGTTGTGATCCCAGTTAATTCCATACATCAAACCAATTATTCTGTATTTTTTCTAGTGTTTTTTGGAATTGAATTGCAGTCAATTTCTCTAACTTAAGCCCACTTATTCATCGAAATGGAACAGTTCTTGTGTTTTTGACTATTATTAAACCTTATTGCAAACCCTGTTCTGTGATAGGGATTATCAGACTTTGAAATGTCAATTGGGTTAAGCCCAGAATCTGAATACAGTATTACAATTAATAGAACATGTACAAACGTAGTCTCGGATACCCAGACTGCTCTGCCCCTACACAGTCTGGGGAAATGCCATTCAAAAATCTCGGAGGAAGATGGTACAACACAGACAAGAGCATCCATCCTTGAACAACTGATCTGTGATATAATAGTTATGTTTTGAGACAAAGTCATGGATAATATGGCTTCAAGGTTCTGTAGACGTGACTTTTGAAATTCATCTTTAGTAAGTGTGAACGTATGACTTCTATGTCTTGGATCAGTTTACGGACAAGTATAAGACAACTGACCCAGGATATAAATGTCATATTTCACACTCATTACTTATGAAAGCCACTTCTACATAACCTTTAATATGTCTCAGAAAATAATTATTATATCATAGATCAGTTGCTCCCAGGGTGCATAGCTCTTGTCTATGTCATGTCATCTTGCTCTTAGATTTTTTAATGGGATTTCCCAACACTGAAGGGTTGGCCAGAAGAGAGTCCTGCAGAGCAGTCTGGGTAACTGAGACCAGTACAAATGCATATTGAAATCCATGTATTTCAATATGGGTTTGTGCACATCTGTTTGTTTGTACTGCCATCACCAATTTCCTGTGCCTTCTGAATATGTAGGACACTGCCTGTCTATGTTTTATATTCTGGAGTGCAAATGTATGGAAAATTTGTCACTGTCACATTTGTATTCCAAAATGCCAGAAAAGTGCATCATGTTCATCCTTAACAAGAGCTTTGATCAGAATAAATTGGAGAATTATCCAAAGCCTTACATCTAACTCTCTCACTTACGTCAGTGCAATGAAGTAAAAATACTCGTTTAGCCTGATATACACATCAAACTCTTACCTCCATATTTACCCGAAAGTTTCCTTATCTCACCAATGTAGCGTGTACTCATCCCTGACTCAGAATCACTGTCTGATATGTCAGTTGACTCTGACTCAGAACCAGTCTCTGACTCAGAACCAGTCTCTGACTCAGAACCAGTCTCTGACTCAGAACCAGTCTCTGATAATTCAGATGCAGTATCACCACGTTCATCTACTGGTTTCATCTCAGATTCAGGTGATGCTGATCCATGCCCATCACCTGCTGAACAATGCATTCATACGTTATTTTCAATACTGCTGTTGAGTGACAGTGAAAACAATGCAATATGTGTATAGTCTGCCCTTTGATTGTATCTGTGACACAGTATACACATATTGACTGGCCATGAGGGCAACAGCATACGTCTGTACCCCGAGGGACTGTGAGTCACCCCCAAAAACAGACTGTTTCCCGAGGCCGTAGGCCAGTCAATATGTGTTTTATAACACACCTCATTCATAGCCATGCATGAGAAAGTACTATACACAAAACTTGTCGCCTGAATGATGTATATGTTGAAGTGGTTTGGCAAAAAAACGTTTTTCCCGACAGGGTCGCAATACTTCTGCAAAACGTTCAATGCACCTTTGATTATCGTTTCCGTTTTCTTTAGAGCCCTTGTTGGAAACCAGAGCATTCAGTTCTTCTTCAGAAAGTCGGATAAACCGAGAAATTTCTCGACTATCGTTTCGCTCGGCCGCAGACGACATCTTTGTTTACATTCCAGTTCGTGCATGCGCCAATGTTTTTTGACGTCAGCGGGCATCATTTTTTGGAACTGATGCCTGGCAGGCAACAGTTCCAACAAATGATGCCTGGTGACGTCGTTTACGTAGATCAGCAGAAAAAGAACACATCCCATGTGACTATCAATTGGCGAATTAGAACACAGACTGCGGATGAGGTGTGTTATAATGTCCAATATTGCCTGTGTGCAAATATATTTAGTAACAAACCTGCCTACACTAACAGCCCCTTACTGACTCAGAGCCTGAGTAGGCATGGCATACCATGTTCCCAATAAAACTGCTAATTTGCCACTCATTGCCTTTACTTGCCAACAGAATTTGTACATGCATGTGTATAAGTCAGTCAGCATATTGTTGGCAAAGTAAATAGCATAAGCAGTTTGAATATTAACTCTACTCTAATGCTGCTGGCAACATACACGATGTGTTGATTGTATAATTATACAATACAATATTGCATACGAACAAAAATGATATTCAACTTTATCTATAAAAGAAACATCTCGATTCAAAAATTCATCAAAATATGGAGGTCTTAGTATGTTTCGTTGAATATGAGGTGAAGACTTCATAATGGTTTTAATCGAAGTTTACAACTTTCTTTTGCACAGACACACTTGCTTTATGATTGAAATTAGTTTTTATTACAAAAGATGTATTTTACTGTGAAAGTTATGGAAATTTGTTTTTAGATAGAAAATGTAGATCTGACAATAGAAATAGAGTCAAAACTACTGTGCTCTGAGACACGATGCAATACACTTAAAATTCCTTGTGTTTTGCTCAGCCCCATGTTTTGAAACATTTGTTGAACTTTTCAATA
>LD342678.1:145715-160219 GCA_001465055.1 Ptychodera flava
GTCCCTTATTAATTCACTCTAGACCCTTTAAATGTGTGTCTTTTATTCATACACCTACCAGTGTAGTTGTAGGGTTAGTGTTGTCCAATGCAGCATGCTGTGGTTTTAAGGCAGCCACCAAGGTCACCTATGGGATACAAATGTAATATAAAGTCTACATAATAACCATGATCTCACCAGTCTTTCCATCTGATTTCTTTGCACTCTCTTCGTCACTGCCAAGACCCATTGACACGCCTTCTGAAATCAGCTCCAGAATCTTCCCAGGCAATAATGGTGTACATGTAGCCCTATCTACTTTAGTCACATCACTTTGTCTAACTTTAGATTCTAATTCCTTAATGCTAACAATCTGACTGGTTATTATTGCATCTGCCTTTGATAGTTCTTGCTGCTTTCTTTGATACAGATCCTGTACTGTTTCTTCACCCTGTTTAGCCTTTTCAAGTTGTATCGATAGACTTTCTATTTCTTCACTTGCCTTAGCCAGCTCACTTTGCTGCTTTACAACTTCCTTTTCTGCATTTTCAAGTTGTTGTTCTAGGATACTTTTTTCCTGCATTGCTGCTGTTGATAGTTTATTTTGTACCTGTTTAGAATCTAAGGTAGCCTTTGTGCATGCCCTTTCTGCTCTTTTAAGATTTTCGTTTTCTGTTTTTAACAAACCCTGTAAAATTATGACTTCCTGCTTAGCATTTTGTAGTTGCAACTCTAGACTGCTCTTTTCTTGCATAGATGTTTCTAGTTTATTTTGCCAATCTGTAGACTCTGCTGTGTTTTCTCTCTTCAGCTGACTCACTGTATTTTCTACTGTTGATAAATTTCCCCTTAATGTAGTCATTTCCTCTTCCCTGTATTTCAGTAAAAGTTTAAATGCTGCTTGCCAGTCTGTCAGATCTAACTCTAATGACCTTTGACCTTTCTGATCTACCAGTGTGTGTTTGACGTTATATGGAATCAAACTCCTAGCACTCAGACTATAGGGTTTAGCTGATGATTTGATACACAGTGGTGCTCTGCCATGTTTGAGAAATTGATCTGCCAGGCCTGCAAAAAGAAGAAATGTTTAGTCAATGAATGTGCATGACAAAATGTGTATTCTAACAAGTCAAAGTGAAGGGAATACAGTTGATTGCCAACTTGCTAGATTCGTTATTGAGTCAGCTACACCTTACCATACAAATCATGTGTCTCACAGTCAGTGTCAGTGACAAAGAACTCTCTAACTCCCAGCACTGATAAGATCTCCTGTCTGGTGGATAGGATGTGTTGAATCTTCTCTGTCATCTTAACCATGAATTGTATGAAGTCCCACTGATCTCCTCTCAGTGCTGTGTAGTTGTCAACATTGAATATGGTGGGTAGGTACATCTCAGCTGATGGGACGAGTCTATAGGCTTTGTGGGTTTTGAATGCTAGTAACTTTGTATCTGTGATATAAAAAGCAATACTATTCAGTCAAATTCAAGTCAAATCAAGGTACTTTGCAAGAAATCCAGCAATCTTCTACATATTACCGATACTCGGTGTTTGGATATTGTGGTTATTTTGGTGAAAAATGAATATTGAAATGTTAACTTACATTTTTTGACCATTAAACTTACATCCATGCTTTCTCTTCGCATTTTGCAAGATGCATAACTTTTATTCTATCATACCAGTATATTAATGGTGCAAATGCAATCATATGATTGGTCGCGACTTGAAAAGAAGTTTGGTATATTTAAGATATAGTATTGGTAGCACACGCGTAAGCTCTCGGCAAGAGCAAAATCATTTTTTTGACATACCCCCACGCCAGAATTTCAATATACCGTTATGATACAAGAGCAATAAATCACACCCATTGAGGGTATACCACTCGGTTTTGACCAGTTCACTTCATATATACACTGGCTGTCGCTCATGGATATCTTGAATTGCAATTGGTGAAAATATTGTGGTACACCGTCGTTGCGAGTGCATTATTGCTTAAATATTATATCTTCTGATGGGTATTGAAAGTGATTTAACTAATTGTGAATTTTGTGAACTCTGCTGAACTAGTGATTAAATAGTGGATCGATCATTGCAATCTTGTTCATATGTACCTAAAGATCATGGTATTTGTAAAAATTTACATTCCATTATCGTGTAATCTAGTGTCGAACTTCAGTGATATGATTATTTCTATTATCAAAAAAAGTTTACATATGAAGAATATTCTTGTCATTCATCATGAACTGATCTGGTGAATGAAAGAAAAATATCGCAACATTAATATCATTTTTGCAATCTCAAAATATACCAGCAATTTTTGAAAATAACATGACGAATTCCAGATAAACCCAAATGGCCGGATTAAAATATGTGCTACTACTACAGGACAGCCTTCATGTAGACAAAATAAAGTTTGTGATGCCAAAATTGCCTGTGCATTTGACATTTTTGATGAACATTGGAATTCAAAAATGAATTTGCATAAGTTATTTTGTTTTTATCAGGAGTGCATAAAACTTATTTAAAGAGAGGTTTGTTGAAGTGCAATATTGTCCAACCTGTAACATCAGATATATCACCAGCTTCGAGCACTCTTTGTGCTAGCCTTGGTTTCTTGACACTTGGCTCACCAGACTTAATAGATAAAATAACACAAGCACAATAAGTGTTAGTGTGTTTTAGCAATTTGTAAAACGGCCAAATATTAACTAATATGTCCCTGAGCAATCCTAATGGGCAAGTCACTTTTTTCACAAAATACTAATGGAGAAAGATGTGTTGTGTCAATTTCAAAAAGCTGTGGGATGTTTTATCAAAGTCACATGTATGTTTTAGCAAATTCACACGTTCACTATACTGCTGTCTTGCTCATTGGTTTCTGCCATCATGATACAATAGTCACATATGCAAATTGTAACTCTTAATGTAACTCGTGGTTGGCCCAGCTGTCTACAGGTTTGAATGTATAGATATATATGTTGGTATACTATGTATAGGGAATATTGACTGGTGATTATCCGCAAATTTGGAATTCCAAATGTTGATAAAGCTCAAAGAAGTAGTTATAATAATTACTTTTTTTACTCACCGTGGCCTTGTACACAGCATCAATATCCCTCTCAATTGTATCCGTGTCCAATACTCTGACCAGACTTTCTTGTCTCACTTTTCTAGCTTTTGTTAGCACTCCCGATTGTCTATGTGTGACAGTACGACTGATGTCGCCTGGCATGTTCAGTTGAACCTCTTGCTCAGCAAACTGATCACCTGGTTTAGGCAGTCCATCTCCTAATGAGTAAGTAACAATCAATTAGATTATTTTTGTAGTTTCTAACATTACCATGATCATAAATAGTCTGACATGTACTGTTGCTGTTCATAGGTAGACGGTTGAAAGTTACAAAGTTAATGGTTCGAGGAGCAACAGAAGATCTGCAAAGAATTCAAATATTTTAAACTTACTTTGGCAGAAAAAGTGGTCAATGGCATCAAACTGTTGCTGGTTATAGGTGGCTTTGAGTTTCAATGGAATGTTGAATCTCTTAGCCAACTCTCTCATCTTATCAGTTATCAGCAATGGTTCAAATGCCTTGGCAAATCTACCATTGTGACAGGCTGACTTGAATCTGTACAGGTATAGTATACCAAGGAAGTTTACCAACATTCCGAGGGAGCTGGGGTGTATGTTCTTAACATCATGGACTCCAAACTCGCGTTCTTTGGTTCGTCTCCTGATTTCCTCGCTGTTAACATTTACCATATTATTAGCATTTTCTTTGAAAAGTTGCATAAACCCCTCTAATGCCTCGATGCTTTTCTTTATCATTGCAATTTTAGAGTCGTCAACTGGACATTGCCTGGATAAGATATGTAATTGATCCTCCATGTGTTGATGAAGTTGGAGACAACCTTTCTCATCAAAGTTAATACACACCTCGAGGCCTGGTACAAAATAGAAACATATTAATGTAGTTAGTGACGCGCAATATTTTTTTTAACGACTGAACTATGCAAACAGTTTTTATGTGTTATAAAAACGTTGGTATACCACCATTTTTCAAGTAAAGAATTTAGCAAAACTGTTAATTCTACAGGAAATACACTAACAGTATAAATCAAGTGAACATAAGTCTGTGGCTTAACTGTCCACAATACTATTCATGTTGAATTCTTCATTCTTCTATAAACGCTATAAGACACAAATCTTACCATCTGACGGCACTCTAGATTCTTCTGCCAACAAAGAAGCAAATCTATCATAACTTTCTTCCACTTCCGGACTGGCGATAAAATCAGTTCCCAGTTCCTTTGCACGCTTGTAGGCCGACCTGGCATTCTGCACTGCTGACATGATCTTTTCATCCCATTCGTTGTCACTTCTAACTAAACAGCCGTTGCCAGTATACGCGAAATGTGTATCGATATAGTAGCCGAGTTGTGATTTTGGATTAAGAAAAGTAGGTACGCCCATTGAAATACCTTCTAGACCCCAAAATCCATA
Organism: Ptychodera flava; assembly: GCA_001465055.1. Lineage (NCBI taxonomy): Eukaryota > Metazoa > Hemichordata > Enteropneusta > Ptychoderidae > Ptychodera > Ptychodera flava. The sequence continues at coordinate 150,196 of LD342678.1, forward strand.
GTTTACACGACACTGAGGGATAAGACATACATGACACTGCTGAAGCAATAATACCATATTTCGAGCAGTGCAGTCTGCGATTAGTTTTATTTCCACCAAGTTTTTTTTCATTTTCTTCTTCAAGTGTTTCTCTACTTGAGGAACAGCTTGTGCCGGAACACCTGCAATTTTCAAAGTAACATTTCTCACATCAGTCTCTTTTAGTTTCTCCGCGATTCTTTCCACTGAAGTTGCTATTTTGTCATATTCTTGTAGTTCTCCACCGGGGATTGTTGAAAATTCTCCGTACGAGAGTATAACGAGCTGTCTTATCTTATCTGGTACACTGACTTCCTGTGACCTGTACAGCCCCCCTGTCTTTGGTAGGAGTTTTATGTGAGGTATCGTTCTGTGAACTGCCCTGTACGCATTTTCGAAGTATTCATGTATGCTGGGACCGATTGATACGATGCCATCAGCCTCATCCATCACTTTTAACATGTCTTTCTCTACTATCTGTTGTTTCCCACTCTCTTTAGCACAGTAATCAGGATGGAGTGCGTTGATTTGGTACAGCTTGGCATTAGGGAAAAAAGTCTTACGAATGTAAGCAGCAGCACCAGCAGTAAAAGGGGCGTAACCAATGACGTATTTAATATTTCTCAGCGATTTTAAATCTTTGTAATAACTTTCAGGGCAAAACAACCAACGAATATCAATTGGGTCATTCTTAGGATCAATGTACTCATTTCGTTTACCAGGTATCAAAGTGATACCAGCTTCCTCTGCATCTTTGGCTTGAGCTTCACTCACAGCAACATCCAACAGGGTTGCGTATCCTTTCAAATGTATTCTCCTTCTTGAGCATATGTCTTTGAAAAGATTTCTGTGAAATTCTGGAAACCCATACTTTTCAGTATCCCATGAGTCGAACACGATCAGAGCTTTCTCATGGTTTTGTGGATGTGTTGACGTGGCACCTGCCATCGTGTAATGCAGATTAGTGAAAAGTAAAATTGATCTAAAATAGAACAAAAAAAGTATTGATATTATTTCAAGATATTACATGTTAGATATTACACTGGACTGAATTAATTTCATGACATTATATGAGATGTAATCTTATCTTTTAGGCTGCTGTTATTATTCAATTTATTTAATATTTTCATTTCTCTTTGATCTTTCATGTGTTGATAGCCTTATTTGGCAAACATAACAAAAATACTAAATAATGGAGGTAGGAAGAGACAGAAGCATTCATGGTTGTATTATATGTACTGAAACAACTTGTCCTAATTTGCTTTGAAAGTTGTTATCCATGTCAACCCAATCTGAACAACGGTTACAAAGTTTTAGCAATTTGCTGTATTTTCCTTTTTCCCCTTCGTTTTCACATTTTTGACACTTACATGTTCATTTGAACAAATTCACATCTCCACCTGTGGGTGTACCTGTACGCCAAATACTAAGATTATAGGTGCTGTGATTTAGGAGATTATGGTGTAGACGGACTAGCGGACATGCATACACACACAGACATGTAAATAAGATGCAAATGAGACTGACTCACCTCATAAGATAAGCAATATATATATATATATATATATATATATATATATATATATATATATATATTATATATATATACCAAATGTGAGCTAAAAATTAGCATGGAAATATATGTTTTGTTTAAAAGAAGTTTTGGGGTACAGATCTTGTAATTTTGGCCACGTTTTGCCGGTTTTATTTAAAAGAAATGCCAGATATGATATTCTTGAAAAAAAATGAGAAGTGCTGCATATTTTACCGGACAGCTGTATTTGTAGAAGAAACATTCTCAACTGTAAATGAGTATTTGTTCAAATGAGTCAATATTACCCAAAAAATGCTGATGAGCAACAAGCGTAAACTTGGTGAAAATCTCAAACATTGGTCAGATTGTCTTGAAAAGGCAATAAATTTATCATATTGTACAAAAATGTGTTGCATTGATGTCACCATGAGTGTATCTAAAGAAGCTGAGGTATATCTTAAACAATAAGCCTGTCATTTACAAGATGCAGGATAGTATAAGTATACGCACACAAAATGTCAACTGGATAGACAGCCAACTTTGCTGCTTCATCCAGCAAGGACAGCTTATAAATCACCAACTTTTACATCTGTAGATGTTATATGACAATTTTGTAAAAATTGCTTGGAAATTTAGTTTGAAAGGTTTTGTTTCTTCCCATTGTCATGTTGTGTAATTACGGAATTGTTTATCAGTGTAAGTCAAGTAATGGCTTCTATACAAATCTCTGTTTTAGTGCTTGTAAATGTGGCATATCTGATGCCACAGATTCCTTGGTATATATTGGTTTTGTGTTTGGAAATTTCCCCATTTGTCTATGATACCGCAATACTTGGGTGGCAGTTTGGGACATACCATTATCATGTCGGTGTGGCAGCATCATTAACAGTGGAAGCTCTAAAGAATGCCCATTCTTACATGTTACCTTAGTCATCGATTGTGCAACTATAGACCGCAGAGAGAAAAAATATTGTCTGCATTAATTCTAAGCAATACAATACACCTTTACTTTGGTATTGCAGATTGTATCACTAATTATGATGTACTCGTTGCGAGGTATTGTGTCAGTGTGTATGATCTCTGCTACCTCCATGGTATGATCAACGGATGCAACAGTTGCCAACCATTTCATACTTCAATGGACAGTGCATCAACATTTGTTAAAATGCATTTGACTATGAATATCAGAAGCTAAGCTCCGTAGAAGCTGTTACAGATCGTGTATACACTCACTCTTGCTTGCCACACGTTAGCAAATGTGAGGAAAGCTTCATTAACACTATTTTCTAATTTGCCCGCCCGCTGAAAAACTACGCACGGACACCATTTAGCACGAACAGCTTCGTTGGTGGCACCAGCAGAGAAATTGTTGTGTTCTATTTCTTTTATATCAATGTTGAATTGAATACTGCAAAAGTGTCATGATTGAACCAGTGTTGGCCTGTCGGAATACAGGGAGAGTGGATTACATCGCGTTCATGTAGCAAAATCTAAATTCTTTAACAGCTTCCTGTTCTTGTTAGTGCATAGTGGGGACACACATTTGAACCTATGGCGAAGCTTTTGAGCACGGGTATATACATACAACCCCCTTGAAAGGCGATTAAAACAAATCCTACCTTTAAGGGAATCGCGTCGTCTGGTGGTTTCTGCTCTCAGTACGTCACGATAAAAGGGAGGCCGTATATGGAGCTTGTGAAGCTGTTCAGAAAACCTCCTCTCTTCTACTAACAGTAGAAACGTCCGGTGTTTTAATAGTGAAAAAATATGGCTGGCTGCTTGGTGATAGGGTTGTGTGGGTAAGCTGTGCCGGGTCAAAGTCCATGCATGCTGCCGTTTATAAATCTGTGTCGCCTCGTCACCTTATAAGGTCATGCTGTAACAACATGGCGGATGGTTTCTGGCGGAGTGCGTTTGATTTTTGGTAAAAATAGGTTAAAGTTTACTCTGTAACTATCCTTACACTCTTTCTCCGTGTTGTCATTTGCTTCTTTGAAAGTCATTTTTCGCCAAAAACAACTACCAACTGTTGCCTGTCTCTGGTCGGTTATGCAAATGACATTCACAACGCATACAATAATGACATGTTGACAACGGAACTTGCCGAAGGTATTGAAATTCGATCACAAGTTAAGGTGACATGCATAGGGAATTGTAGACCTTAATCTTGCAGTTAACATTGTCACAATGTACATAAATGTCGTATTGAAAAAAACATTAAACAAATAAATGAAATGTTTTAAAAGTGCAATCTACACATGCAGTCTCATTGTATTCTGTGCAAGTCATGTTCTGTACGATTAAACGTGTTGTATTGAAAATCACTGACCCTAAAAAGAGCTGTATAGTGAGTACTTGAATACGTCACTGCAAGTTACACCAGCAGTATCGGACGGTGGGTCGATCAAGCTCGGGTCAAGGGTTATCCGCACCAGAAGGGGTCAGCACGGAGTGGCGTATATTTGATTCCGGGGAAGGGGGCTAGCTGAAGAATTTAAACATGTTGCTGGCTATTTATGGGGGAGATTGTCAGCCAATTGGATAGGGGAAAATGCTTCAAATAAGGCTTTAAAAATTAATTTGTTGCTATGTACGCTGAGATAGAACACTGTGTCTTCAGTGGTGTCTGAAGCTGCCGCATACGGTGGTTAATTACTGCCCCCTTACGTAGATTTGTTGATAATTAATCAGTGAATAATTTTGTTTTGTGAATTTGTAATTGCGTTAACTCAAGTCTTCTGTCACACCTGTTGATAATGACTTAGTTTCTAACCATTAGGCGGAAATTTTTAACGACAAGACCTGTAAACACTGATTAAAAACAAACAACATATATGCCATAAAGAAGAACTTTATATGAAAGCAAGTGTTTGCTAAACCAAAAATCATTTTACATAGTTTTTGCAATGAATATTTGAAGAATATATGCACATGGTATAAAACTTTGGTTAACTCAGGACAACATTACAAACTTTTTACTTAAACCTAAAATAGATCCACGAAAAGGTAAAAAGGGCTTCTTTTGTCCATAAAAAAGATGTGTCAAACAATTTTATGCAAAGGTTTCATGAAACAGGAATTGTTTTGAAATGCTTGGCATCTGAAAACCAAAGTTCAAAGCTGAAGTAACCAGAAAAGTTTTCTGTGCAGAAGTATTTTGTTGATATCTGAAAGACTAGGCTGTACTAAATCAACAAAGCTACTTTTGTCGCAACTTAAAAATATTTGAATGTCAACATCTGCATGTAGGAACCAGCAAAGTGAATTTTAAAAGATCTACACAAGCTGTTTCTAGGACAATTTATAACTGCCAATTAAGAATAAAAAGACCAAAAACTACAGAAAATAGCAGATGGGTGGAGGTAACATTTTCTGTTACATTTTCATTTTTATGTATGGAATAATGAAGAAGTGTCAGGATCTGTTCTGGGAACCTCGGCATCACGCATCATTGAGGTAAACAAGCTTGTCTTCCGAATGAGATGACCGCCCTCTAGCGGTAGTTACATCAAATTTAAACGTAAAGCGTACCGTGTCACTACACGTACTTCGCTTTGCCAAATCTTAGACACACACAAGTTGTAAATAATTTCAGCCTGAATCCTACATCGTACATCTTGACATATACAATAAGTGATTGATGCACATAAATATGGTTTTAGAGAAACCAGAGCTGCAGCTAGTGTTTTCCCTGATAGGTTTGGTATGCATTTATTCCTTATGGATCGTGTAACTTTATCCACAGTCGCTACAATCACTGTTTCAGACAGTTTCCTTACAAATCTGAACCTTTAAACTATTGCCATACATGCCTACTCTGTGTCACCCATCGAAATTTGATTTCTGAATTGCGCCCACCCCCATTCATAAAGAATGTTACTCAATGACATTGCTTCTGCTCTGTTTCATGTACAATTTTACTGATGACTTTGTTTCTGCTCTGATACAATTTTACTCAATGACAATACAGAACAATTATCAATAGATCTGCAATGTGTTAAAATGCAGGTCAAAGTGATATGAAGCCAAAGTAAATGATTGGACGCATCTGATGAAAAAATATATAGCTATAAAAATTCATTTTGCTTCTTTGAAAAATTGACATGCATATGCAATGTTAATGACGGATTGCAGTAAATCCATTCTCAGCAAGTTTTTATTTCCTTTAAGTATTTCTTATATTGTACATCATTTGCATGTATTCCTGACAGTGACGTATACTTGAGGTAATATAGTTTGTTCAATACGTGTATAAAGGCTGGCATCAATGAACTCGTCCCACTCTTGTTGTTACTGTTTATCTTATTAGTACGGACTGTCTATTTAATATTTTCCTACCCTTTTCATTGAATTCATCTTTTCACAATACTCATCAATCCGCACATTCTTAAAACATCTAGAGGATAATGGACCCGGTGTCCGTGACTTGCGATAGCATTCTCTTTGTTTATACAATGCAATCTGTTACAATTCAGCTCCAGTACTATGCCATCTTTCGAACTCCTATGGTCTGTTTAGAAGAAGCTCTAAGTTGTTGACTTCTAATATGAAAAAAACAAAAGTATTTTGCTTCGCGCAACAAAGAGTGAGTGGCATCGACAACGTTATTCATAGCACTATCCGTCTGTCTACAGTATGTCTTTCTGTCTGTATGCGCATATATATATATATATATATATATATATATATATATATATATATATATATATATATATATATATATATATATATATATATGCCTGCATATGTGACGTATATATGTATGTATGCTTGACAATGAATGGGGAACAGTGTTTATGTGTGTACAAATACTTTGTATAGGGACTTTGTATGTTTGAAAATGTGTGCACGTACCTCTATATATCTATCTGACCACAATTGTTTGTCTGTCAATGGACCATGGAATAAGCCAGGGTCAGTCTGTCCGTTGACAGAGTTTAAATACTGTCTATGGCGTCCATTTAACTAAATTTACTCGCTTTATATATTTGTCTATCTACCCATCTATCAATCTATATGTCTGTCTGTTTGTCTGTCTGCCTGCCTGCCTGCTTATCAAGCTTTCCAGCAAGTAACTCATCTGACATCTTACGTCCGAATAAACGCAGTGATGCCGGCATAGTTCGGGCGTGTAACCCCCGGTATACCACAACCTGATGAACGCCTGAGTGTGTTTACAGTCCAGGGTAGGATCTAGTGCTGAATCCTAGGACGGGGCACGGCCCCTCCAGTGGGACAGGATAAACAAATATGTGATGAATTAATGCTTGGAGCGATACGACTAATGTCAAACATTGACAGAAGTTAATGTAAGGCTGCGTTCACAATAAACGATGAGGGACCGGGGTTCTGGAGGAATTCACGTGGATTCGAAAATTTTGGGGTAGTAGAGGGGGGACTTGAAAGTTTTGCTCTGTCTATAGGGGGGACATGAAATTTTTTTGGTTCCCTTTTACTTTTTACATTTTCCGATTCCAATGTTTGGTAGGTAATTCAGTTAAAAATGAAAAACAATTTAATGACATCCAATTGTTTTAATATTAGTAATATTTAAACAAAATCTACAACCATTTTATCACATTTCGTGACTTTAATCTCGAAAAAATCAAACATGTATGAGTCGTCGTATAGAGAACTTGAGCCTTGTAACAAGGCAGAAGCTGCAACTGTTGATTATTTTTATGTATGATGTGATAATTTTATTCTAGTCAATGATACAATGCACATACATACCGGCAGTGACAGATAGCTCCGACTCTGATGTAGTTGAAGAAAGGTTAACGTTTGTGTCAAGAGACGCTCTGATCATGTCAGTACTTGTACAAACGATCCGGCCAGAGAGAAACACATGGAAGACCAGGAGGCTAGAGTTATCAGGGATTTTAGAATTCTGGCATATGAGACTAATCAAATAAGAAAAGGAAAAAGATGGGGTCACCATGCTTGATTTCTAAATTTTCACTTTCTCTTTGTAATACAAAAAGTAAAACTTTGAAGAGTAAAGACTAATTTAAATGAAAAATGTGTGACTAAATGAAATTATTTATTTGTAACTTAATTGGCCATTATTACACCCAAAATTTCAGAGATGAAAACGTTTATTTTATGAAATATTTAACCTTCCAGTATTGTCAATTTTGAGTAGCATCCAATTCATATATGTCTTGTTCTTTAGAAACAAATTTTTGATAGTCACTTCTCTCAGTTTTTAACAATTTTGCATTTACCCAGGAATTCACAATTTGCATACTCTCTCATGATCGTCATTCTGTGTGCTCTTCAGCAGGTGTCGTTGACCCGGCCAGACTTGGATTAACTCGAGTCGGCTTTGACTGATAAAGCCAAGAAGTTCACTGATGCGTTTAAAAATGAATCAATTTAAGAATTTGCCCTAGGAATATGACTCTACAAACTGCTAATAACAGGTAGTGTTGCACATCTGCGAGCCCAATACATGTTTATATTTTTTTCTGCGCGCACATCCCTTACAAATATGCGCGTTTGTGATGGAGGGGGAGCGACTTGAAAAATTGTGATCATATAGAGGCGAGATTTGAATTTGTGAGGGTATTGTCGGGGGCTGAAAACAAAATAAGATTTCGATCGCGATCCCACCCCACCCCCATCGTTATTTGTGAACGCACCCTTTGACTTACAACTCCAAAAGAAAGCATAATGGACAAGACGGCTGAGATCAAGCATAGACCCTCGAGGGTCTATGGGTCAACATATGTTTCTTTGATAAATACGTTTGGATATAAACACGATAGTCCACATCGTTGTATTCAGTGTAGACAACGTCTTTTCATCTTTTCTCTCTGTCTTACATGCGTCCTTTCCCGGGCAAGCTTGTGGTCATTTCTCAGTGGTTGTTGTTGCTGTTTCCCAAAAACCTACCGACACATACTACAGGCAGACTAGTCACAAATCCTGGCTATATGATGTGAAGTCAGTGGTACAGGACATTGGAATTTGAAACCAACGTCCCGTCTTTGTGAACAGAACTCGATGATGGTGGTACGTTGCTCGCATTCGAACTTTGTATTGGGCGATCATCGAAACAAAAGACACATGATGGGCGTCATTGGTGAAAGGATTCGCAGAGAATAACGTGGCTTGAGGCACAATTTGCGATTGTTCGCTGACGCAACGCGTCCAACTCTTCTGCATACTAAGACAATACACGGTCTGTGTTTCATTAGCAAGACAATTGTCTCCACAAAAGCCCATGTAATGGTAAATGAATCTTCCTATCAAAGCATAAGCTTACGTCGTGTTTCGAGTTTTAACCAGGATACACATCACGAATTGTGTAGTACGATCTACAAGTTTTTTCAAGATGTTAGTCCTGACGTTAAACCAAAGTGTTCTCCACGTATTTATTCACCAATGTTGTAATCGTCTGTCTTTCGATGTTAAACCGAAGATTACCCACCATGTCTGCTTGAATATCACATGTAAATTTCGACGACTTACGTAAGCCAGGTGCCCCTGGGCAAGGGCAGTTCAAGTTTGGATTGAAACGGTCCGCTGCCGACACAAGTAGAGCGTGAAATCAAACGATTTTCTGGCGTGATATACTTTGACACCTTCAATGCCAATTTAAAGGTCCCTTCCTCCTTCGTCAAGTGTCTTTACCCCCGGTTTGTACATTTCCACTGGAGGAAAGAAATGTTCCTTTCATGTACCGCCCATGACAATAGACTGTGGAAGCGAGAATTTGATCTCAGAAAATGAAGCCATGCGTAAAAGGTTAGAGATGTATCGTCTTGCAGGGAACACAAATACTATTTGATTTTCATGTCCGTATATAATTTCAATTCTGTCGAGGGTCTATGCTATGAAAAGAAGAATCATAGCATTGCACACTGGGAAATGTCGCTCACGAAAACGCCCACCCTTATTCACTGCTTCACAGTACAATTTACTTTCGCACATAAAAGAATGAGTCTCGAAAACTGAGGCTATAACTATAGGTTCAGAAACAGTTCTAGCAGGCTGACACAAAATATCTCTTTGCAGATTCGTCTCCGTTTCTGTCAATGCCAACATAAATGTCAACGTCGCATACTCGTTTCTACAGCTTTCCAAGTCTGCAATAGAGCATGGATGTAAACATCTCTCTGTTACATCAATGAAGATTGTACAGAAACGTTTAGATTCGAAACTGGGCTGGAGTATTGTCTCGGCACAAATCATGACGTCTTCCCTTCGGCAGTTAGATGAATGTGTTTTCCAGTAACGTTAACTACATGCAAACTGGACAGCTACAGGCTAGTACGGTGCCCCAGAATACTTGTTTAAAAGGTGTGCAAAGACTACCTATATGCTACAGCAGACTTAGCGCTTACTATGATACAATTTAAAAAGAGAATTACGGCGATTTTACTTTCCTTCAGCTCACTTATCAAACAATGAACAATTCAGCACAGAATTTGTTTATTGTAAATTCCTAATAGGAGCACAATGTGC